>SJYV01002345.1:511722-535772 GCA_006410875.1 Neotragus pygmaeus | reverse complement strand
TGAAAGTGAAAGTGAAGTTGCTCAGTTGTGTCTGACTCTTTGTGACCCCATGGACTATAGCCTACAAGGCTCCTCCCTCCATGGGATTCTCCAGGCAAGAGTACTGGAGTGGGTTGCCATTTTCTTCTCCAGGGGATCTTCCCGACCCAGGGATTGAACCCTGGTCTCCGGCATTCCAGGCAGACACTTTAACCTCTGACCCACCAGGGAACTGAACTGAACTGAATGCAAAACTGCTATTATGCAAAAGATAGAAACAAATTGAAGACCAAAAACCAAGACCATCTAAGAACTAATGTAGTGTGCAGTGTGTATGTGTGTGTGTGTATGTATATATACTGCTTCTTTTCCTCTCTCTATACACATGTAATTTATATCTAATTTATATGCACAGAATATATAGACCTTGTGTCCACAGGTCTACATTAAATGTTTTCCTTCATGTTCCTCTATACCTTGTCTATACCCTGTTACCATATTTATGTTGCCTGTGGTTGCTCATTAAATTTTTGTGTTCTTCTCAAGTATTTAGGTACAATGAGCTAAGGAGTTAATCACATATACCTATAATGAGACTTCATGGATTCTATCTTGACCTTATTATTTATTAACCCTATGACCTTGAATGAGTTATGTATTAACCCTATGACCTTGAACAAGTTATTTATTAATCCTATGACCTTGAACAACGTGGCTGTATCTCAGTTTCTTAATCTGTAAATTGAGGGAGGGGATAATAATAGTGTCTATGTCATAACTTGACAGTGACAATTAAATATAAATTTTCAAATGTAAAGCACAAAGAACAATACTTGACATGTATTAAATACTTAATATATGTTAACTGTATTCCCAGTGCAGTATATAGTATGTTGTAGTCTCATGGCAGAACTTACTATGAATGTTTGCAGAATGAATCGTATTATTTATTATGAAACAAATGCTTAGGACAAGTTAGCACTAGAAAATTTATTAACTAAAAAAACAAAAAGCATATTATCACTTACTTTGATGAGTTTAGAATGTCACCAGGAAGAAGGATACCCTCATAAATTATTTTATAAAAAGATAGAAGAAGTGATCAGGTGGTCACACTTGTGGAGCAACACATATCAGAATAAGTCCACACACAGGATAGAATGGTCTGTGGAGCCTTATTGTAAAGGTAGAACTTGAACTACATCACGGAAGCTAGTTGAGATGTGACTAAAACACACTGAGAAAGGGGTCCTTTCACACAGCATTCCAGAAAGAAAAACATGGCAGATGAGCTGAGTGAGTCACCCTTCAGGCTAAGAGGTCATCGTACAGCTGGCTGGGGTCACTTTTTGTAATTACTACTTTAACATAGCTCTTTTTTTTTTTCTTCAAAATTTAATGAATGCTTTAAATCACTAACTATGTTTTGTCCCCAATTTAAGAGACACATTGTTAAAGAAGAAGTAAGGAAAAAGAAGATAGCAAATGAATATGAGGGCTTATTAAAGGCTGTTTGTTTGCTTTCCTTTCTTCTTGCTCTCTAAGAAAACAGATCAGTGGTAAGCAGTTTTCTAGACAGCAACCTTTTCAAAAAGTTAACTATGACTTTTGTGGTTTCTCTTTTTACGTTTCTCTTTGTATATCTTTATACCTAATAGAAACACAGATTCACTGACCTCATTTTGTTTATTATTTCATTCACCTCTGTTTTTTGAGGTTATGATACTCAAAATATTTTTCAACCCAGAGTCTAGAGAAATTTGTTTCTCATCTTGAGATACCTATGCAATATCACTTAAAGTTGGTCGGTAGTTTCAAGATCATTTAAATATGTCAACAATTCTCTGAAAAAAAAAATGCCTTTTTTCATTTTAATTTTAATGAAGTAGCAAAATTTAATTAATTGGCAAACGTGTTAAGAGCAGGAACAAAAGCATAGTAAGCAAAACAAACAAAAACTGAAATGTGCACAGACCCTGGGCAGAGAAAGAACTTAGTAAGTTAGAAAAACTGATGAGAGCAGTGGGGCATGAATATAGAGAGTGAAAGCTATAGAGGTATGAAGGATGGAGAGGTTGGCAGCATCACTTCAGGAAGGATTATATAGGACACTGCTGCTGCTGCTAAGTCACAGCAGTCCTGTTCGACTCTGTGGGACCCCACAGACGGCAGCCTACCAGGCTCCTCTATCCCTGGGTTTCTCCAGGCAAGAACACAGGAGTGGGTTGCCATTTCCTTCTCCATAGGACATGTCTAGTTATTTTCATTTCCTTCTAACTGCAATAAGATGCCCTCAGAATTTTTTTTTTTTTAAATATCTATTTTTGGCTGTGCTGGGTCTTCATTGTTACATGCAGTTTTAGTTGCAGTGAGTAGGGGCTGCTCTTCGTTGTGGTGTGTGGTTTCTCATTGCTGTGGCTTCTCCTATTTTGGAGCACAGTCTCTAGGCATATGACCTTTGTGGTTGTGGCTGACTGACCCTAGAGCACAGGCTCAGTAGTTGTGACACACTGGCTTAGTGGCCCTGCAGCATGTGGAATCTTCCCAGACCGAGGATTGAACCCATGTCCCCTGCACTGGCAGGCAGATTCTTAATCACTAGACCACCAGGGAAGTCCCTGATCAGAAGGTTTTAAGCAAGGCCTAGTTCAAGTTGTTTAATTGTGCTGGCTGCTTTGTGCACAGTTAAAGGAAAGTAAAGGTGGACATGCCGAGATCAGTTAGAGAGTGATTTTATTAGGTGAGAATTGGTGATGATTTGTTTCACCATGATGACAGTCAAATTGGAGATAAGTGGGTAGACTTAAAATATATTGGTGGACTATAATTGGCACTGTTTGATTAGATATGTAGGGTAAGGAATAGAGAAATCAGGATGAGTTTCAGCCTTGAGAAGTTTCATTAATTATGGTGCCATTGGCTGATTTGAAGAAGCCTGCTGCTGCTGCTGCTAAGTCACTTCAGTCGTGTCCAACTCTGTGCAACCCCATAGACAGCCCACCAGGCTCCCCCATCCCTGGGATTCTCCAGGCAAAAACACTGGAGTTGCTTGCCATTTCCTTCTCCAGTGCATGAAAGGGAAAAGTGAAAGTGAAATTGATCAGTCATGGCCGACTCTTCGTGACCCCATAGACTGCAGGCTACCAGGCTCCTCCTCCTTCCATGGAATTTTCCAGGCAAGAGTGCTGGAGTGGATCGCCATTGCCTTCTCCGTGGAGAAGCCTAGGGGAGATAAAAATTCAGAGATAAAACAGAGTTAAGAACAGAATTAAGGATTCCTCTAAGGACCTATTGTGCTTCCCAGGTAGCTCTAATGGTAAAGAACTCACCTGCCAATGCAAGAAATGTAAGAGATGCAAGTTTGATCTCTGGGTCACGAAGATACCCTGGAGAAGGGAATGGCAGCCCACTCCAGTATTCTTGCCTGGAGAATTCCATGGACAGAGGAGCCTGACAGACTACACTCCATGAGATTGCAAAGAGTTGGACAGGACTGAAGTGATTAGGTGCACAATATAAAAAGACCACTGGTGTGCAAATTAGTAATACTGACAACGGCTTAACTGAAGATTGGACTTGAGTTGACAAAACTAGATGANTGACAGACTACACTCCATGAGATTGCAAAGAGTTGGACAGGACTGAAGTGATTAGGTGCACAATATAAAAAGACCACTGGTGTGCAAATTAGTAATACTGACAACGGCTTAACTGAAGATTGGACTTGAGTTGACAAAACTAGATGAATTCTTAACATCAATTTTTAAGTGTAATATCCTACAAATATCTAAGAAGAGCCCTCTGAACAGAATCCTGATTTCTGTTTTACTCCCTTTTTCTATCTGATACTCTGTTTACTGGGTGCATTTTGCAAAGTTTTATCCCTTCCTCCTGAATACCAGGTGGTACACTGGATGAAAGTGTCTGGATGGCCCCACAAAGCAAAGAGAAGAAAATGTAAACTCACACATAATTGTGAGTGAATGATTCACAATCTTATGTGTCTCTAAAAAGGATATTAAATTCTTCTCTCAAAATTCCTGTCATTTTCATATTTAAAACCTATTTAAAATCTATTCTGGTCAGTCGCTACATTATCATTTATTTTCTCTCTCTTACACACACACCCATGAGTAGAGTCCTCTAAGTAATCTATAAGAGATTTAAAACTGTTAGCACATTTTAATTTATGATCACTCATAGTCACAATTCACTGTGTAATCACTGAAGAGGAAAAGCTATAATATTCCATAATAAACTGTCGAATTTTTAGATATTTTGCTAAATTACCTACCAACTCAGAATTTTCCAACTATACTAGAACTAATTGCCCATACACAAGGAAAACTGGGTGCACTTAGAATTTATTTGCATTACATTCTAACTCTTCAAGCTGCTGCTTTAAAAAGGTGCTTTAAAAAATCTATCTAAAGGTGTCATGCTGATATTATCATTATTTAGAGATGATATAACTATTATCTGCTGTGGTCAATAAAAGACCCATGGATGGAACTATGCTAGAGGTTTGGATCCTGAGCCTAGGAGCTCTCAGCACAAAACAGATTCATATAAAGTGTAGGAGTCATTGAAATCAACTTGAATTTCAGTAGAGGTTTTCAACACCATGGCCAATGTTTTAGATGTTTTAAGTTATACACATCTTTCTTTATCACCTGTATTCTTTGCTTCATCTTCATTATTTCTTTATTATCTCTCTGCTCCCAACTTCAGTTTTCAAGTGGAAAGCCATTAAGTTACTTCAGATATAAAATTCAATTCAGAAAAAAATTGTATTAACAAGTTTTCGCTTTAGTCTTGCAGAAGTTCAAAAAAAATCACTCATCAAGGTCAGTTCCATCTGGAAGGTAAATTTTGTCTGAATTTTACAAATTTTCTTTTGCTTAGAGCTCTAAGAAACAGTCATATATCCATAAAACTAAGGTACAATGAAAATTATAGAGTTTGTTAGAGTTTTCTTGGCTGTGGCCCAAATCTTAATAGTCTAACCCTCATTTTCTTCAGATCTTTGATATATTGAGCAGAGTTTATCTTCACAACTGCATTATGGATTTTTATAATTTGTAAAATAACAGGTCAGGAATTCCTTAAGTAAGTCATAAAATGTATGTCTACTCTAAAGTAGAGCAGACATTCATTCTGAGGGGCTGATACATTTATGAGGACTAGTACAGGAGCAGAAGCTCAAGCTTTGTGCCAAAGAGGAAGCTGATTTAATGTTTCCCATTTAAAATTGTTGTTTTAGTGTGTGGGGTAGTTGGATGTATTAGCAATTACACGAGATGACATCTTATACCCAGAGTCACCTGTTGAAATATGAAATAAATTGAGAATGACTAAAAGTAAATATCATAAAATAATGGTATGTATCTTTTTAATGGAACATCATGAAAACTACAAATTTCACTTTTCAGTATTTTGGGACTTGCAAGGGTCTTCTCCAGCACCACAGTTCAAAAGCAACAATTCTTTGGCATTCGGCTTTCTTCNGCATCATGGACTCGATGGAAATGAGTCTGTGTGAACTCCGAGAGATGGTGATGAACAGGGAGACCTGGTGTGCTGCAGTTCATGGGGTCACAAAGAATCAGACATGACTGAGCGACTGAACTGAACAGATATCTGTATGTTGTTACAACTGTACCTTCTATTTCAACTGAGAAAACACTGTGATTTGTTAAAATGAAGTTAAAAAGTAATGAATACCACAACCAATTTCAATTATATGTCATCTTCATTTCTTTAGTTTCTTTATTTAGTAAGTACATTATTTTATCTTAAGATACTGTTCTACACCAACATACACGTTAAAATTATGTTATTACTACAGCAATGAAAACTACATTTTCATTACTGAACATATTACAGAATTTATGCATCTCAACTGTTGTTTCACTCAAGCCAGTTCTAGAGGAGATTTAAATGATGTTTCCATTATCTAGAGAAAATTATATTTTAAAATTGTTGACAGATGAAGAAGGGCAATGAATTAAAAAAAAAAAAAACTAAAGTGTATTTTATGAGTAGGCTAAGTGGTAAAGTAATAAAGTTTTTTTTTTTTTTTCCCCTAGATGTTATGATATCCTCATGTTTGTCAATTATTTCTAGATTGCAGTCTGTTCTTATTTCTATTCTTGCTTTAATTTCCTATTCACCTTGATACTTTATTTTGTATTTGTCCTTTCTTTTAGGAGAGTACTTTGGTTTCAACACTTCTTTCATACTCCAGATTGGGTAAAAGCTTCCAAAGAGCAGCATGGCATTATTTCGCCATATTAAGTATAAGTCTGTACTGTAACTCAGCAATTCTGATCCTGAGTTTATCTAGGCCACAGAAATCCATACAACCTCTGATTTCTCTGTTTGTAGTAAGTAGTTGTGGAGAAGGCAATGGCACCCCACTCCAGTACTTTTACCCTGGTAGGCTGCAGTCCATGGGGTCGCCAAGAGTCGGACATGACTGAGCGACTTCACTTTCACTTTTCACTTTCATGCATTGGAGAAGGAAGTGGCAACCCACTTCAGTGTTCTTGCCTGGAGAATCCCAGGGATGGTAGAACCTGGTGGGCTGCCGTCTATGGTGTCGCACAGAGTTGGACATAACTGAAGTGACTTAGCAGCAGCAGCAGTAAGTAGTTGAAAGATGTCCTTTATTAAGAAAATAAATGGGAAAATATGGTGGATGTACATCTCAGTGTAATATTTAGCAGTTAAAAGCAATGAAAAGAGAAGCAAAAAGCAAAGAAGAAAAAGAAAAATATTCCCATTTGAATGCAGAGTTCCAAAGAATAGCAAGAACTACACACAAAAAAAATCTTCATGATCCAGATAATCACAATGGTGTGATCACTCACCTAGAGCCAGACATCTTGGAATGTGAAGTCAAGTGGGCCTTAGAAAGCATCACTAGAAACAAAGCTAATGGAGGTGATGGAATTCCAATCGAGCTATTTCAAATCCTGAAAGATGATGCTGGGAAAGTGCTGGACTCAATATGCCAGCACATTTGGAAAACTTCACAGTGGCCATAGGACTGGAAAAGGTCAGTTTTCATTCCAATCCCAAAGACAGGCAATGCCAAAGAATGCTCAAACTACTGCACAATTACACTCATCTCACANAAAGTGCTGGACTCAATATGCCAGCACATTTGGAAAACTTCACAGTGGCCATAGGACTGGAAAAGGTCAGTTTTCATTCCAATCCCAAAGACAGGCAATGCCAAAGAATGCTCAAACTACTGCACAATTACACTCATCTCACACACTAGTAAAGTAATGCTCAAAATTCTCCAAGCCAGGCTTCAGCAATACATGAACTGTGAACTTCCAGATGTTCAAACTGGTTTTAGAAAAGGCAGAGGAACCAGAGATCAAATTGCCAACATCTGCTGGATCATGGAAAAAAGTAGAGAGTTCCAGAAAAGCATCTATTTCTGCTTTATTGACTATTTCAAAACCTTTGACTGTGTGGATCACAATAAACTGTGGAAAATTCTGAAAAAGATGGGAATACCAGACCACCTGTCCTACCTCTTGAGAAACCTGTATCCAGTTCAGGAAGCAACAATTAGAAGTGGACATGGAACAACAGACTGGTTCCAAATAAGAAAAGTTGCACGTCAAGGCTGTATATTGTCACCCTGCTTATTTAACTTATATGCAGAGTACATCATGAGAAATGCTGGGCTGGAAGAAGATTGCCGGGAGAAATATCAATAACCTCAGATATGCAGATAATACCACCCTTATGGCAGAAAGTGAAGAGGAACTAAAAAGCCTCTTGATGAAAGTGAAAGAGGAGAGTGAAAAAGTTGGCTTAAAGCTCATCAATCAGAAAACGAAGATCATGGCATCTGGTCCCATCATATCAGTGCAAACAGTGTCAGACTTTATTTTTGGGGGCTCCAAAATCACTGCAGATGGTAATTGCAGCCATGAAATTAAAAGACTCTTACTCCTTGGAAGGAAAGTTATGACCAACCTAGACAGCATATTAAAAAGCAGAGATATTACTTTGCCATCAAAGGTCTGTCTAGTCAAGGCTATGGTTTTTCCAGTGGTCATGTATAGATGTGAGAGTTGGACTGTGAAGAAAGCCGAATGCCAAAGAATTGTTGCTTTTGAACTGTGGTGCTGGAGAAGACCCTTGCAAGTCCCTTGGACTGCAAGGAGATTCAACCAGTCCATCCTAAAGGAAACCAGTCCTGGGTTTTCACTGGAAGGACTGATGCTGAGGCCAAAACTCCAATACTTTGGCCAGTTTATGGAAAGAGTCAACTCATTGGAAAAGACCCTGATTTGGGAAGGATTGGGGGCAGGAGGAGAAGGGTACTACAGAGATGAGATGGCTGGATGGTACCACCGACTCAATGCACATGAGTTTGGGTGAACTCTGGGAGTTGGTGATGGACAGGGAGGCCTGGTGTGCTGCGATTCATGGCATTACAAAGGGTCAGACATGACTGAGTGACTGAACTGAACTGAACAAGCAATGAAATAGAAATCCAAATGAACAGAAATAGATCTTAAAAAACAGAATTGATAGATAAATGACTTAGTTCTTTTAAATCAAAAATCATATGTATTTTTCAAAAGCCCCCACACAAAAATTTGTCTATAATATGAATGCAAATGAAGGTTTAAAACAACAGAGATGTCTTATATTGATATTTCAGAAGCTGATATGTGATATTTTTCCAGGACATGAGAAGAATGAATCTCTCACTTCCTCACCTAATATCAGAAAGAGAAAATAAAATGACTGATTAGCATTAAAAAATGCACAAGCTGTATATGTGTGCTATATATATTGGAGATGAGTATCTACAGTATAAAGATAATTATTGCCAGTGACTCTTTTTCCCATACAAAATCACATAAACACAAAATCACATATTTGATTGGAATTGTTCAGTCCCTAATTCATATCCAAATCCTTGTGCCCCCATTGACTGCAGCACCCCAGGATCCTCTTTCCTCCACTGTCTCTCAGAGTTTACTCAAACTTATACCCCCTGAATTTGTGATGCTATTTAACCATCTCATCTTCTCTATTTGCATTCAGTCTTTCCAGCATCAGGGTCTTTTCCAATGCGTTGGTTCTTTGCATCAGGTGGCCAAAGTATTGGAGCTTCAGCTTCAGTGTCAATCCTTCCAATGAATATTCAGGGTTGATTTCCTTTAAGGTTGACACACGTGTTTTCTCCAGCACCACAATTCAAAAACATAAATTCTGTAGTGCTCAGCCTTCTTTATGGTCAAACTTTCACATCTGTATATGGCTACTGGAAAAACCATAGCTTTGACTATACAGACCTTTGTCATCAATATGATGTCTCTACTGTTTAATAGACTGTGTAGGTTTGTCATAGCTTTCCTTCCAAGGAGCAAGCATCTTTTAATTTCATGGCTGTAGTCACTGTCCACAGTGATTTTGGAGCCCAAGAAAATAACGTTTGCCTTTATTTTCCATTTGTCTTTATCTTCCACTTCCATTGTCTCCCCATCTATTTGCAGTGAAGTGATCGGACCAGATGTCTTGATATTAGTTTTTCGAGTGTTGGGTTTCAAGCCAGCTTCTTCACTCTCCTCTTTCACCTTCATCAAGAGACAATTTAGTTCCTCTTTACATTCTCCCATTAGAGTGATATCATCTGAATATCTGAGGGTGTTGATATTTCTCCTGACAGTCTTGATCCCAGCTTGTGATTCATTCAATCTGGCATTTCACATGATGTATGCAAGGAGATCCAACCAGTCCATTCCGAAGGAGATCAACCCTGGGATTTCTTTGGAAGGAATGATGCTAAAGCTGAAACTCCAGTACTTTGGCCACCTCATGCGAAGAGTTGACTCACTGGAAAAGACTCTGATGCTAGGAAGGATTGGGGGCAGGAGGAGAAGGGGACGACCGAGGATGAGATGGCTGGATGGCATCACGGACTCGATGGACATGAGTCTGAGTGAACTCCGAGAGATGGTGATGAACAGGGAGGCCTGGCGTGCTGCAATTCATGAGGTCACAAAGAGTCGGACATGACTGAGCGACTGAACTGAACTGATCCTGCATATAACTTAAATAAGCGAGGTGACAATATAGTTTTGTCATGGTCTTTTCCGAATTTTGAAATAGTCTATTGTTCCATGTCCAGTTCCATTGCTTCTTGACTCACATGCAAGTTTCTCAGGATATGGTTAAGTTGGTCTGGTACTCCCATCTCTTAAGAATTTTCACAGTTCATTGTGATCCATATGGTCAAAGGATATAGCATAGTCACTGAAGCAGAAGCAGATTTTTTTCTGGAACGCCCTTTCTTCTTCCATGATCCAACAAATGTTGGTGATTTGATCTCCGGTTCCTTTTCCATTTCTAAGCCCATATTGCACATCTGGAAGTTCTCAGTTCAAGTATCGTTGAAGTAGCTTAAGAGATTTTGAGCATTGCTAGCATGTGAAATAAGTGCAGTTGTAGAGTGGTTTGAACATTCTTTGGCATTACTCTTCTTTGGAATTGGAGTGAAAACTAACCTTTTCCAGTCCTGTGTAACCAACTATTTACTAGTTAATTAGATTAATTCAAATTCAGTAAGACAAATTTGAACTTCGTCTGTTTGCAAAATTTCCTTCTCCGCCTCAATATTCATACCATCATTATTTGCTAAGAAATTAAAGGTCTACCTTAGAGTCTTTCATCAATCAAGAGTAAAATCCTATTCTCTCTATACCTTATTGCTATACATCTGCTCCACTTTCATCTTTTGATGGTCCTCTAGCATTAATTTATTTTGTTTCTTCCCTGTCTGCATCATTTCTATTGTCTATAGTGACAGATACACTTTCTAAAGCAAAAATCTGATTACAAAGTAGATATAACTTCTTTAGTCCTAGTCTTCATTTACAGCATAATTATCAATACTTATCTTTATAATCCCAGTTTTTAAATTAATATTCATTTTGAATTACTGTTTCTAAATCTGCCATATTTTTTTCTCTTCTAAAATTATTTTCACATGCTGTTCCCTCTACTTTCTTAGGCTTCTAGGTGAAACATTTGTTATTCTTTAATGATTCTATAATCTCATTTCTTGAGCAGTTTTAACTATATTCTTGCCATGGTATACCCTATTTTGTTCATAAATTTCATATCACTTACAGTTTATTATATTTGTTCATCTTTTATTGTTGCTACTGAAGTGCAAATTCTCTGAGAGCATAAAGTGTATCTTACCAATCCTATCAATATTTTTTGTCTTTAATTAGTANGGATTTCTTTGGAAGGAATGATGCTAAAGCTGAAACTCCAGTACTTTGGCCACCTCATGCGAAGAGTTGACTCATTGGAAAAGACTCTGATGCTGGGAGGGATTGGGGGCAGGAGGAGAAGGGGACGACCGAGGATGAGATGGCTGGATGGCATCACGGACTCGATGGACATGAGTCTGAGTGAACTCCGAGAGATGGTGATGAACAGGGAGGCCTGGCGTGCTGCAATTCATGAGGTCACAAAGAGTCGGACATGACTGAGCGACTGAACTGAACTGATCCTGCATATAACTTAAATAAGCGAGGTGACAATATAGTTTTGTCATGGTCTTTTCCGAATTTTGAAATAGTCTATTGTTCCATGTCCAGTTCCATTGCTTCTTGACTCACATGCAAGTTTCTCAGGATATGGTTAAGTTGGTCTGGTACTCCCATCTCTTAAGAATTTTCACAGTTCATTGTGATCCATATGGTCAAAGGATATAGCATAGTCACTGAAGCAGAAGCAGATTTTTTTCTGGAACGCCCTTTCTTCTTCCATGATCCAACAAATGTTGGTGATTTGATCTCCGGTTCTTCTTCCATTTCTAAGCCCATATTGCACATCTGGAAGTTCTCAGTTCAAGTATCGTTGAAGTAGCTTAAGAGATTTTGAGCATTGCTAGCATGTGAAATAAGTGCAGTTGTAGAGTGGTTTGAACATTCTTTGGCATTACTCTTCTTTGGAATTGGAGTGAAAACTAACCTTTTCCAGTCCTGTGTAACCAACTATTTACTAGTTAATTAGATTAATTCAAATTCAGTAAGACAAATTTGAACTTCGTCTGTTTGCAAAATTTCCTTCTCCGCCTCAATATTCATACCATCATTATTTGCTAAGAAATTAAAGGTCTACCTTAGAGTCTTTCATCAATCAAGAGTAAAATCCTATTCTCTCTATACCTCATTGCTATACATCTGCTCCACTTTCATCTTTTGATGGTCCTCTAGCATTAATTTATTTTGTTTCTTCCCTGTCTGCATCATTTCTATTGTCTATAGTGACAGATACACTTTCTAAAGCAAAAATCTGATTACAAAGTAGATATAACTTCTTTAGTCCTAGTCTTCATTTACAGCATAATTATCAATACTTATCTTTATAATCACAGTTTTTAAATTAATATTCATTTTGAATTACTGTTTCTAAATCTGCCATATTTTTTTCTCTTCTAAAATTATTTTCACATGCTGTTCCCTCTACTTTCTCAGGCTTCTAGATGAAACATTTGTTATTCTTTAATGATTCTATAATCTCATTTCTTGAGCAGTTTTAACTATATTCTTGCCATGGTATACCCTATTTTGTTCATAAATTTCATATCACTTACAGTTTATTATATTTGTTCATCTTTTATTGTTGCTACTGAAGTGCAAATTCTCTGAGAGCATAAAGTGTATCTTACCAATCCTATCAATATTTTTTGTCTTTAATTAGTACAGTGCCTAATGTTAAATTGACAGTAAGTGTATATCATGGGCTTCACTAGTTGGTTCAGTAGTAGAGAATCCACCTGCCAATGCAGGAGACACAGGTGCTGTCCTCACATTGGGAAGACCTTGGAGAAGGAAATCACAACTCATTCCAGCATTCTTGCCTAGGAAATCCTATGGACAGAGGAGCCTGGTAGGCTACAGTCCATAGGGTCACAAAGAGTCAGACATGATTTAGCAGCTAAACCACAAAAGTGTATGTCATACTTATTGATACATTAATGAATAAGTGAAACAACCCAAAACAGTTTCAATGCCAGAATGAATAAATTATAGTTTCATATATTTTTGTTTGATATCACCTTTATGGCACAAAATGAAGAGGAAATAAAAAGCCTCTTGACAAAGATAAAAGAGGAGAGGGAAAAAGCTGGCTTAAAACTCAGCCTTCAAAAAACTAAGATCATGGCATCTGGGCCCATCATTTCATAGCAAATAGATGGGGAAACAATGAAACAGTGACATATTTTATTTTCTTGGGCTCCAAAATCACTGCAGATGGTGACTGCAGCCACGAAATTAAAAGAAACTTACTCCTTGGAAGAAAAGCTATGACCAACCTAGACAGCATATTAAAAAGCAGAGACATTGCTTTGCTAACAAGGGTCTGCCTAGTCAAAGCTATGGCTTTTCCAGTAGTCATGTAGGGATGTGAAGGTTGGACCATAAAAAATGCTGAGTGCCGAAGAATTGATGATTTTGAACTGTGGTGTTGGAGAAGACTCTTGAGAGCCAATTCATTAGAAAAGACCCTCATGCTGGGAAAGATTGAAGGCAGGAGGAGAAGGGGATAACAGAGGATGAGATGGTTGGATGGCATCACCAACTCAATGGACTTAAGTTTGAGCAAGCTCCAAGAGTTGGTGAAGGACAGGGATTTCTGGTGTGCTACAGTCCATGGGATCTCAGAGTCAGACATGACTCAGCGACTGAACAATGACAACAACAATATTTTTGTTTAGTTGCTAAGTTTTGTCTGATTATTTTGTGACTCTGTGGACTCTAGACCACAGGCTCCTCTGTCAATGGAATTTTTCAGACAAAAATACTGGAGTGGTTAGCCATTTGCTTCTACAGGGGATCTTCCTCACCCATGGATAGAATCTCTTGCATCTCCTGCATTGGCAGGTGAATTCTTTACCACTGAACCAACAGGGAAGTCCAGTTGCATATATAAGGAAATGTTATTCAGCAATGAAAATAATCATTCAAATATAGTTTGAGCAAAAATTACAGCCATGCACACAAAGGATCATAGTATCTGTTTCCATTGATACTGTAGGGGAGAAAAACCTTTTTCTCTTAGATTTAGTTCTCAGGGACCTGGGAATTAAACTGACAAAATACAAATCAAGAGAGGAAAGATTTACTCATATGCATACAGAAGCTAACAAAAGAAGTAATTCCTTTGCTGACTGGTCAAAGAGAGAGGTTTATATACCTAACTTAGTTGGGAAAAGGAATGGGGCAGAAAAGTCTTCTGTGGGAAGAATGAATAGATTTTTTCAGGAAAGATAAAAGAGTTTCTAGGCCAATAATGGGAGATAAGAAATATTGTTCTATTTGTTTATGTAGGTGTGAGTATCATTCAGTCTTTTACATGGCCATGAAACTTCCCATTAGGTGGGATTTATGGTAGCTTCATTTCTCAGTTGTCATTTTTAGTCAGATGAAGGAAGCTTCAACAAGGTTTCTTTCTGCATCTGTTGAACCTCAAATCTCTTTGGGAGGAAATAATATTCATACCAGTTCTGAGTTTCCAGGCAAAGCCCTGCAATATCAAGTTAACAGAAAATAAAAACAACAACAGCAACAAGAAAACAGGCACATTTATAAAGTTAATAGTAAGCATAGTGGTTACTTTTTTGACAACATGGAAGTGACTGGCAGGGAATATGGTAGGACTTTTGCCCTGTTGGCTGTATTCTATTTCTTTTTCTGGGTGGTGTTTACATAGATATATTCAGATTATGGAAATTCATTTATGGTATCTGCATGGTTGTGTAATTTTCTCAGTGTGTGTTTATCAAAAAAGTATATTAAAGATGAGAAGCTAGATGAAGTACTTTTACTTTGATATATAATAAACAGTAATGTTCAATACGTGGAGTAGCAGGTAGAGAGGAGAAATCATAGAAAGTATGTTTTCAAACCGGTATCACCATCTTTATAATTAATCAAGAAAATTTTATGAATAGCAAATTTCTGCAACTGTTTGACTAAAGACAGGAAATATTCACCCCTATAAGATATATTTAAGGATCAGAACTTTATGATTAACTATCTTCTTTGATATCCACTTGAATGTCAGAGAGGACCTCAAAACTATTTCCCAAACTGAACTCATCATCTCTTCTTACTGCTGACTGGCCCCAAAGCATCATTTGTTTCCTGATTTCATAAATGGTACCCTCAACAATTCAGTTTCCCAAGCCAGTGCCCTGGGTGTTAACACTTACTCATCCAAGCAATCAGTATATTCTGTTGATCATCCTTTGTGTATATATCTAGGTATGTTTATTTCTTTCCATCTTTAGTGCTCTTTTGAAGTCCAGAGCTTTGCATCTTTCAGCCCATCATCATTGCAGCAACCATCTGACTGTTTTTCTCAATCTGGTCTTATATACACTCTCATCTGTTTTCTACTATGCAGGCAGAAAGTTCTTTACAACTAGCTCTAGGGAACAAAACAAGGTGTGTTTTAAGAATACCATGCCAGTGCCACTGAAAGGATTTCTGTGAGAGCATAGCAAATAGAGTCTCTAAAAAGTTGAAAGGAATAAGCACCAAAATCCATACATGTCGCAGACTTAGAAAAACATTCCATCTATGTACACAAATAATCTCCCTAACTATCTTAGAATTAGCATTCTAGAGAAAAGATCATCTTCTTAGTAATGCATGCCAAAATATAAATCTAGATTTTAAAATAAAGACACACAATTTCNAAGAGAAAACTGGCTCATCAGCAGCAACAGGAACAATACACAAAGACAAGTAATGTGTGAATGATTTGTATACATGCAAAAGAAGGGTGTGTGTGTGTGGGTGTGTGTGTGTGTGTGTAACACATTTGCCAGGAGAGGGGCTGGGTAATGAGGGAGAGAAAGAAGCTAGAACCTAGAGCTGCCTTGGTACCCAACAGCTGTCTAGATTCGGTTCTTTATCCTCTTTATGAGTCCTTATAATAAGACTCCTTTTTCTTAAAATGGTATATTAAACATGCTTCATTGCCTATTCTACACTAACCACTTTCAGAATTTTTTTTTTTTTCCCTGAGATTGTCATCCCTAAGGACTATGCACAGCTTATTGGTTCAAAGGAAGCATCTGAGCCAAAGCAGCTTACTCCACCCAGATTCTCTCAAGACCAAGGTACTCATACAGACAGACAGTGACTGATACTCCAGCAAAAGACAGATAGACTTGTAATCAGCATCTTAGAATATCAAAGTTTCATGTAAAATAAGGCTATCAGTTATGAGAAATCAAGAGAAAACGGGACTAAAGAATGAGCCCATCATTTACAAGCTTTGGTATTCAAGCTCCTCCTGGTTTCCTGCTCCTACTCATGATGGTAAACATCATCTTACAAGACTCTTACAAGGACAACTATGATGTCAACAATAGGTGTGCAACTATCAACTGTAAACTGTATCTCAATTACAGGAACATTACAATGTAAAAAAGTACATCTTATAAGTGATGAAATAATATTTCAATTTGGTTGAAATAATGTTTCTACTTGGTTCATTAACTGTATTCAAAGGGATGCTCTGGTTCTTGAAAACAGTTCTGCTCTCTTATTTAGAGTTCCTCTTCCAGTCTCTCTCCACACGCATATCCCTATCATGGAAATCGGTGCTAGAAACATCTTTCCAGTTGCTGCCAAACATACATACACTTTTGTGTTTCCTGTCTAGTTAAAATTTCAAAGCACCTGAAAAGAATCAATTCCTATGATTCTCACAACCTACTTCCAATCAAAGTCAACTGTGCAAAATGATACAATATTATGTACAGCTTTCTTGTGCATCTGCTCTTCTCATATCCCTTTCCATTTGCAATGCTTGATGATTCTTTACCATATAATAAGAGCTGCTTATTACTGTCTTTAGTTTCTTTTAGTTATGGACTTCAAAATTTAAAAGTTGGGACTTTTTTTCAAACAGTCCAGTAATGTGGCACGGTATCTGAAATTAACCAATTTTTAAAAAATCTAGACAAAGTCATGTTACCAGAAGTAATGTCTGTTGGTTATCATCCTGTGATAGCAACTATTTAAAAAATTTCTTACACACATAGAGCATAGCATAATTTCTAATACTGGTAATAAACTCATATCCTCACATCACAAAAACATAAGCACAATGACTTGAAATTTTTAGGATCAAAAGATAATTTTCGAAAAGTCTCATAAGGATTTTCTGAAGTGCCAAAATAAATAACACAGATGTAGTTTTTGAGTATTGTAAAAATTGTTCTTCCATTTTATACGTTTGTGGTTCCACAGCATTGTACACATACTTCTATTATAGATTTATCAAGTCATATTATAATTTGAGTTTGTCTCTTCATAGACCATAATAAACTCATTGAGAAAAATATACCTGCCAGTGCAGGAGATGTGGGTTTGGTCCCTGGATCAGGAAGATCCCTTAGAGTAGAAAATGGCAACCCCTAAAGTATTCTTGCCTGGAAAATTTCAAGGACAGAGGAGCCTGCAGGCTATCAGTCCATGGGGTCACAAAGAGTTGGACACGACTGAGTGACTGAGTACATATCCCTCACTGTGGAGTCTTCAGTACCTATAACAACTGCTTACCTCAGAGTAGGCACATTATAAGGATTTGATGAATGAAATAAATATCCATTTCATTGCAAATCTTGGTAAAATGATCAAGGAAATTTATGCTAGTAGCTTTTAAATTTGTAGCATCTCACACATTCAGAGAAAAAAATGTTTCCAGCCTATATACTCAACTTTCTTAATCTGGCTAAAAAAGGTTGTATGTTCATATTTCTGAGCTTTCATTCTTAAAAAATACTCAACTAAAAATTATACTTCCATGTCATCTATCATTTAGTAGTAAGAACTCACAGGAGAAAATACCAGGCTCCAAGAGAACCATAATAAAAATGAAAATTTCTGGATACATGTATACAGTAACTAAAAAAAATACAAAGATAAAATTTGGGACTATATTTGTTAAAAACAGGCTATGAGTAATATATATCTTCATTTGGTTTACTAATCTAGACTCTGATAAACAACGGCTAAATAGCTTTTTATAATATTAATGCAGTGTGTATAAAAGGCTCAGATTATAAATTGACTCCTTATTAGAGTAAGATAATTTTATTCTGACCCATAGTTTATTCTGAAAATGCGTGTTCTCATTCAAAGGGAAGACAGAAAACAATACAGTTGTCTACATACAAACATCAAGTAAAAGTAAAATTTTAAAAATTAATTAAAAAAAAATACAAGACAAAAAAAAAAACAAAAAAAAATTTCCCTCTGTACACAGGGGACAAGTTTTTTTCCTCTATAAATAACAAGCCATTATTTGAAGCTGGGTATTAATCCTGCATGAATGGTCTTACAAAATCTAGCTTGTAGAAGAGTCTATGTTAGAAATGTAAACATGTGTGAAAATATCATAAACAAAGATNTTTTAAATTTGTAGCATCTCACACATTCAGAGAAAAAAATGTTTCCAGCCTATATACTCAACTTTCTTAATCTGGCTAAAAAAGGTTGTATGTTCATATTTCTGAGCTTTCATTCTTAAAAAATACTCAACTAAGAATTATACTTCCATGTCATCTATCATTTAGTAGTAAGAACTCACAGGAGAAAATACCAGGCTCCAAGAGAACCATAATAAAAATGAAAATTTCTGGATACATGTATACAGTAACTAAAAAAAGTACAAAGATAAAATTTGGGACTATATTTGTTAAAAACAGGCTATGAGTAATATATATCTTCATTTGGTTTACTAATCTAGACTCTGATAAACAACGGCTAAATAGCTTTTTATAATATTAATGCAGTGTGTATAAAAGGCTCAGATTATAAATTGACTCCTTATTAGAGTAAGATAATTTTATTCTGACCCATAGTTTATTCTGAAAATGCGTGTTCTCATTCAAAGGGAAGACAGAAAACAATACAGTTGTCTACATACAAACATCAAGTAAAAGTAAAATTTTAAAAATTAATTTAAAAAAAAAGACAAGACAAAAAAAAAAAAAATTTCCCTCTGTACACAGGGGACAAGTTTTTTTCCTCTATAAATAACAAGCCATTATTTGAAGCTGGGTATTAATCCTGCATGAATGGTCTTACAAAATCTAGCTTGTAGAAGAGTCTATGTTAGAAATGTAAACATGTGTGAAAATATCATAAACAAAGATACACAGAAATATGTGAGGAAAGAAACAGGAAGAGAGGCAAGATCTACCAAAATCTTGCCCAAATATCAAAGTTTTCTGAGGCTCTTCTGAATTAGAGAGGATGGCTGAGAATTCTAAACATGTGCTACTAACCTAGGTCTTAGAAAGGCAAAGGGCACCAAAATGCACTAAGTATCTTTAAAAGTACTGAATAAATTTTCCCAAGAAAGAAAGGATTGCTGTATTTTTCATTTTTTTCAAAAGATTTTTCTGATGTGGATGATTTTTAAAGTCTTTATTGAATTTATTATAATATTGCTTCCAGTTTATGTTTTGGTTTTTTGGCCACAAGGCATGTGAGAGCTTAGCTCCCCGATCAAGGATTGAACCCGCACCCTCTGCATTAGAAGGTGAAGTCTTAGCTCTTGGACCTCCAGGGAAGTCTCTTCATTTTTCTTTTTAAATTGCATATGGTAAAATTCACTCTTTTCTGGTGTAAACTTCTGTGAGTTCTGACAGAAGCACAGTGTAAACACCACATCAATCAAGATAGAAACAGCTTTATCATTGCCCAGTTCCCTCATACTCACTCTCTCTATCCTGCGTCTTATTCCAACCATTAAATTTAGCCATCCTTTGTTTAGCGAAAGCAGTTTAACAAAGGTAGATGGGGGGATGGGGGGATAATTACTTTTAGTTAAAATCTTAAAAAATATTTGCACAGGAGATACATTTACATCCTAGAAGTAATCCTCCATTACTCCACAATGTTACAAAACAAAATAAAATACACAATTAGACTGATGACTTTCTCTAAACATCTGATTGCTCTCCAGTGATGAGAACTCCCACTGCTGGTACAGTCACGCCAAATCTACTTTGTTCCACAGAATTAAATCAGTAGTGTCCTCACAAAATATCCACAACTAAAGTCAACCTCTACATATATAAGCAGCAACTAATACAGTAATAATTTAAAAGGCATATCAGACAGCTTTTTGCTGCCAGGGTTTTTTAAAATCCTCTCACAGGTAGAGCAACAGCTGTTACTGAATAGTTCTGGCCACTAGAGAATTTCTTTTAGCACAGTTTGACATCATGGCCTAAATTCAAAGTGACACCAAATTAAAGCTTGTTATGGTAATAATCATGGCAGTGTAAAGCGGTTTAGAAAAACCTGAAGTCTGAAACTTCAGATGTAATTTCAATTTTATCACTGTTGAGTCTAAGCTAATTTCAAATATTACTTTACAATAACACTATAATGACTTAAAAATGTTCAAAACCTTGATAAAAAAAAAGGACATCCTATAAACGGGCAATATATTAACAACAAAGTCTTCCATTTAAATGCTCCATTACTTGTCCAGCAGAGGAACAAGATAGGGTAAATATCTTTTCAGAGGCTAGATACCTAACTTTAGAGCTTTCATAAGCTTCCAACATTTAAAACATAATACAGACAGTGATGTCAGCAGGGTCGGGGGACAGGAAGGGCCGGTCCTCATCCCCACACAGCAACACTGATTTAACAGCCCCAAGCAGACCAGAAAACCTTGAGAACCCCAGAAGCCAGCAGAGAAGATGCAGCACCCTAAAAGAGTACAAAATCAAGAGCTAACTGCAGTGACATGGTAAAGAAGGGCGATCTCACCGTACTTGTATCTCCCCTGACTCCCAATTCAGCACGGAAAAAAAAATCCCTTCAGTGTGTGATTTCTATTCACATAGGAGAGGGTGAGGGGGAATCTTATGTCCCGAGACCCTCAGGGTGCTGCCCAGAGAAACACCCCTGTTTCACCTCCCCCGGAGCACTAACATTCCACCACAGTCTGAATGCCCCACGAAAGCTGAGAACAAGGAGGGGTGGCAGGGGGCACTCAGCAGTGGCCGGTGCGGACTGCAGCTGCCAGTGTGGAGGGCAGCGGCAGGCATGGGCCCCAGCAACAGAAGTGGACCACAGCAGCCAGCCAGGATCTGAGCGGTCGGGGGGAGGTTCCCAGCAGCTGGGTGGCTACTTGGCTCTGTGGGATAGAAGAAGGCACACAATCCTGAGACTTCCTCTGTGGGAAGGAGAGAAAGGGGAGAGTAGTGGAAAGTGCACCTAACATCCCAGTGGCATCTCAGGGCACTACCCTGGCGGAAAGGTGGCTACCAATAGCTCGTGGGATAGGGAGAAGGTTTACTGAGAATTCTCCCCCAGGAGGGAGGGAAGGGAATAGGATATGCATATCCATGGAATGATCTGAGACATTCTCAGAACTTCTAGTGGGGCTGACGGGTGAAAGCCTTTTCTCGGCCAGTGCTAATCCATAGAAGACTGGAAGAAGTTTCTCCAAATATACAGACACCAAATGCAAACTTTGCAAGACGTGTTCATACAAAAAATCAGGGAAACACGCACTGCCAAAGGAACAGAATCAACATACTCCAAAATAATGGAGATCCATGAATGGCCTGACCAAAAAAAAAAAATCATCTTTTTTTTGGGCTGTGCCACATGACACAAAGGATTTTGGCTTCCTGATCAGGGATCAAACCTATGCCCCCTGCAATGGAAGTGTGGAGTATCTCAACCACTGGACCAGCAGGAAAGTCCCCCAAACAGTCACTTTAAAGAAGTTCAATGAGATACAAGAAAACACAGATAACTAGATGAAGTCAGAAAAACGAAACATGAACAGAATGAGAATATAAACAAAGAGAGAAGCTGTTTTAAAAACCACAGCAATTCTGAAGCCAAAGTATAGAATAAGTGAACTGAAAAACCACAAGGCAGAAACTTCCATAGATACACAAAAAATACATGGAATAGCCACTGACCCAAAAGGGAATTTCCTAATCAGCCTTAAAGAGAAGTAGAACCATCTATTTGTGACAAAACAGACGGAGCTAGAGGACATTGCACTAAGTCGGTCACAGAAGGACAAATACTGCATAAGTCCAACTATATGAGCAATCTAAAATAGCCAAGCTTACAGAAGTAGAAAATAGAGTAACAGGTGCCGGGTGATGAAAGGAGAGAAGACAGGAAGTTGTTCTATAAAGTTACTGGCATACAAGATGAGTAAGTTCTAGAGATTTGCTATACACAGAGCCTACAATTACTGATATAGTATTATGCTT
The DNA here is from genome assembly GCA_006410875.1 of Neotragus pygmaeus. Classification (NCBI taxonomy): domain Eukaryota; kingdom Metazoa; phylum Chordata; class Mammalia; order Artiodactyla; family Bovidae; genus Neotragus; species Neotragus pygmaeus. Next base: position 513,451 of record SJYV01002345.1, on the reverse strand, counting down.
TAATTTGTTGAGAGTAAGCAGATATCAAGTTAAGTGTTCTTACCAAAAAGGGACACAAACTTTCGAAGGTGAAAGATACATTTAACACCTTGGTGTTGGTGATGGTATTACAGATGTATGCACATGCCCAAACTCTTCAAGTTGCATATAATAAATATGAATTTTGCATCAATTTTACTCAATGAAGCTGTAGATCTCCAATATATATATATATATATTCATATACCCATAATTCCCCAAATATATACAGAAGCGAGGTTAAGTTCCCTCTAATATTAATACTATAATGGTGTTACAAATATTATAATCAAACATGGTGGATCAATTAATATTTTCTGGCTGACTAGTATCTGAATAGTATCAGAGTTCTTGAAAATTAAATCTTCCAGTTATCTGAAATGAAGCAAATTACAGAACTTTTGATAACTTACTTCATTGAGTGGAAACAAGTCTTTGAGCAATAGTACTTAGTATGTTTATTTTTTCAATTACCCCTACCTCTGACAAGCAATTAGAGAAATATAAAAAGATCACAGTACACTGAAATGAGTCTACAGAGAAATGCCCTCAGAACACCAACCACCAAATCAGAGACGCTGCATATGGTGGTTCTGGGTTTGCAATATTGCTCACTGTTCAGAGGCATCTGGCTGAGAAAGCAGAGAAGCTTGGAACTGAACAGTCTTTACAAGTTATGCCATGTCCCTGAAGGGTAACCCACAGAAAATATAAGGGTAAATTATTACAGAATAGTTTTGAAAAAATATTACCTTGTCAATCATTAAAGCAGCTCAATGTTAACATTACCCAAGGAAGATCTCAGACAGAATCTTAAAGTCAGAATTAATCTGAGGTTATTGCCTCTCTACTTTCTCCAAATGAAATCCATCGTATCCCACTGTAACCTATACTGAGGACTTCCATGGACAGATGTGACCATTAGGTAATTCTTTGTGATAAGCCAAACTGTATCTCTTTGAAACTTCTGCCCTTTGNATTAATCTGAGGTTATTGCCTCTCTACTTTCTCCAAATGAAATCCATCGTATCCCACTGTAACCTATACTGAGGACTTCCATGGACAGATGTGACCATTAGGTAATTCTTTGTGATAAGCCAAACTGTATCTCTTTGAAACTTCTGCCCTTTGTAATTACTGCTATTTTACACGATAGCCCTAAAGGATTTTTGAAGACCACTAACAACTGTTCTTTCCCCCCCTTCTTCACTGCAAATAACTGGAGTCCCTTTAATTCATTATTCTATGACATTATCCTAGAAAGAGGCTACTCCAAAGTTCCTAGGGCAGAATAGAGAACTTGTCTTGAAGTTTCCTCTGTGGGGAAAACAGAGAGTTTCTAATTAGGTTTTATATGATACCACTTTTGTCTCCCTAATAGCTGTCCAATTATGCCAAAGATAGTAAAGATAGCACTTAGTTTTTGCCACAAATCAAACTTTGACCTACTGACTTGTAGGTTTTAAAAGATTTGTTTTTTGTTTCTTTGTTGATTTGTTTCTTCCTTGAATGTTTTTAGGGGGTTAGCCTTAGCGAGACTTTAGGGGTGGGAGTGCAGGAGGCAAAAACACATTGTGCAGCCCGAAGATCATGGCATCTGGTCCCATCACTTCATGGGAAATAGATGGGGAAACAGTGGAAACAGTGTCAGACTTTATTTTGGGGGGCTCTAAAATCACTGCAGATGGTGATTGCAGCCATGAAATTAAAA
>SJYV01002345.1:495539-510363 GCA_006410875.1 Neotragus pygmaeus | reverse complement strand
TCTGAAGGAGATCAACCCTGGGATTTCTTTGGAAGGAATGATGCTAAAGCTGAAACTCCAGTCCTTTGGCCACCTCATGCGAAGAGTTAACTCATTGGAAAAGACTTTGATGCTGGGAGGGATTGGGGGCAGGAGGAGAAGGGGACGACCCGACCAAGAATGAGATGGCTGGATGGCATCACTGACTCGATGAACATGAGTCTGAGTGAACTCCAGGAGTTGGTGATGGACAAGGAGGCCTGGCGTGCTGCGATTCAGGGGGTCAGAAAGAGTAGGACATGACTGAGCGACTGAACTGAACTGAACTGAATAGCATCTAGGCTAGTCACATTCTTCTCTAAAGGTAGCATGCAGGAAGAAGTAAAAACAGAAACAAACAAATGTGGAACAATTCCTTCTTATACTACTGGTGTACAATATTTAACTTATCAAACCCCCTCACATACATTTTCCCTGTTGAGCTGCTTTCTAGTCATAACTCTAAATTATACTTTATTTTTTAAAACTTAAATATAAACTTGGTTATATTTATGTAATTAGCTAGTGTTGGATTATATATTTTATAAAAATTGAACTATATAAGTTCAATTATGTATATGAAAGACTTGTTTTCTTTTTTAGTTATTAGAATAAAGTTTCCAAGAGTAAATAAAAACTAAAATATTTAATAATATTATTTGTCAGGAAGTCCTACAGGCATGATGTTTCCTAATTCTTCCAGTGGTCTTTTCCTATTAGATTTATAACAAGCCAAAAGAGACCTAAATTCTTTTGATACTACAAGTGAAAAATGCCTTAGGAAAAAAAATGTGAGCTCAGTTTCAAAGTAGTCATGGCAATCCATCTAATTAAAACTTTTATACTTTTCTTCCCTTTCTAACTCTTCTACTTCAGTGAAATTAATCAGTTAACATTAACTTTTAAAAATTAGTAAATATTTTTTAATTTAAAAGACTCGAAGAAAAAGCAAATCATCCATTTGGAAAAATCATCTACAAGTCTCTACACATAGTATCACACCAGATATTTAATGAAAATGAAAAGGGCATTCTACTTCTCACACCAACTTGATGGCCTAGTACATATATACTTTATAAAGAATATGAATTCATGGGATTCCAGGAAAATATCGAATAACCAATTAATCTGAAAATAAATCTGGGTTGCTCTAGGAATGTTCTGAGTTTATAGTAACATTTTTAGTGCCTCGGGAACAAGTGTTGAGGAATAAATCTGTTTTAGTTTCTCATGCCAGTGAATTCCTTTGTGGCAACTTTTAAACCACAGGAATTATCCCATTTGGAGGCTATAATTCTCTTATAAGATGTGCTTCCCAATTAAAGACCACATCCAGGAAAACATGTCAGTAAACATTATGGCTCCATGGAGAAATCTTGAGGGGTGATTTAAGTTGTCATTAAGAAGGTAGCTTATTTACATTAGACTTACAAATTTTCAAATAAATTCTAGCAGAAAAGGAAGGGCTTCCTGGTGAAAAGACTATAGCTTTAGGTAAACAATAGAATCAATGTATTCTGGCGCTGAAGAGGAATTTCAGAGATTATATAAGAAAGCCTTCATTTCGCATAGAGTGGTTCGTCCAAAGTACCGCCGTAACTGGAGATTTGACTTTGGCACTTTTCCTTTTTTAACTTGCCTGATCTCGAGCAAGTCAGAACACCACACTAACAAGACAATACCATCCCCAGAGACTATGTCACATAATTGGTTTTCAGGATATGATTTCAACATGTACACTGCTACCATCCCTGTCACATCTACAACTTGGTAGCCCAGACGTAGGTCCTCAGGGACAGGGAATGAGGAAAATGGCTCACATGACAGTCTCTCTCCCCTGCTTCCCAACAAATCCACGGTACCACAAAAGGTCAACCATCTAATTATTAAAGTTTTGGGGAAAGTACACTGTTGTGCTTCATAGACTTCTACCTGATGTACATGCAACTGGTGGTCTGAGTAGCCAGAGACTCCTTGGCTCATCATCCCCAGGCAGAGGTAAACAAAGGTACTGGAGGCTCTTATTAAGGTTACCAAAAGATCCTCTTCAAGTATTTGAAATATCCTGACACCACCCTTATGGCAGAAAGTGAAGAGGAACTAAAAAGCCTCTTGATGAAAGTGAAAGAGGAGANGCGCTCAGCTTTCTTCACAGTCCAACTCTCACAGCCATACATGACTGCTAGAAAAACCATAGCCTTGACCAGATGGACCTTAGCTTTACATTTTCTACAGTTCAAATCTAAATGTAAAATTTCAAAACAGCAAATAATTTGTTACCATGGCAACAAGTTGAACATCTCTACAATTATAGACCAAAGATTCTTTATTATTTAGTAAATAATGAGAAGCAATAGCAGCAATTCCAAAATCTTCACAAATATAACTAATTTTCTATTGCTTTCCTACAAAGACTGGCAAACAGGTTTGTTAAACCAAGAAACTTTACCAGTAGTATAGGTGTCCAAAAGAAAATGGATAGTGCCCTTCACTCATATCATTAAATGTCATCTCATTAAGACTCATCGAGGACAAGATATATGAAGAAGAGAATCTACATAACTGAATCAGTACAAACAAACAAACCAAAACTTAAAGTAGAAGCCATCATGGTCCTTGTTTTTAGAGGATACCAGATGAAAAGACTCAGTGGATTGATTGAGCAGAATAACACCAAGAGAGCCCAGAAATGATGTGCTCACTAGTAGATAGAGCAGAGATTTCCAGGAATGAAGACAGCAAAAGACAGTAAGAAAAGCAAAAAACAAAAAACTTCTCTATTGTTTTTTATCTTTGGGAATTAACAGTGTAAGCTACAGATTATGAACAGATGATGTCCACCCGCAAACAACTGAGACCATCAACCCAGGAATTCCCTGCCGGCTCTCTAAAGATAAGTATCTTTATGAGGACAATGGAAAAGCATAGAACAGTAAGAAAGACCATAGATAGACACAGGATAAGGAAGCCTAAGTATATTTTAGATATCTACAACCTTCAAGTATTACTTGCTTGGATTAGAAATTTTTAAATTTAGAGGATAGCTTGCTGTGTCAGTAACCTAAGTAATATCAATTTAGGTTCACTTCATTCACTAATACAAGTTGGTTTTAAAACTGTCTGCCCCATATTTCAGATTTTCCTAAATATTAGAAAATTGTTAAGGGAGGATGTGTTAACCTTGCTTTATTTTAGCGGGTTATTATCTGAGGAAAATTAATAAAATATTTTGAGACTCCTAGTTGGGTGAGTCAGTTCCTATAGTTAGTAATATCAGCATAACTCATATTATTTCAATATGTGAAATATATCATTTAAATATATTTTAATATGTAATTATTTCCATGTATTTTAATTATTTGAACATTTTCCATCATTAGCACCTTAGTTAACCTGGTTCTGATATAAACAAGAGGCAGTTTAAGATGAGGGATTTACTAGTGGTACTAGGAAAAGTTTCCCAGTTCATTAAATTCAGTACAGCATTTCTTTCCTGTTATTCTGACAGCAGTAATGCCATGGGCTGTTCTATGACAGATATATTCAGTGACTCGATATTGATGGGATGGGACTGATAGAGCCATTATTTCTCTCCAATACATTGCCAGGAGCAAGCATCTCAGATCCTCTGGATGGTTTTCTAAATACCTTGGGACTCTCGGAACTTTCCCTACAAGATGATGACACCAAGATGCCCCTACCTTTAGTCACCTGAGGAAGGAAGAGACAGCCCTTAAGAAGGACTTCACACTGCTTCTCGGGGACAGGGTGGGGTGTGGGAGGGCGATGAGAAAAGGAGAAAATCTGTGCATGTGCCACAGAGCTGGGAAATGAAGTTGAAACACAAAATCATTCTGATTGTACATTTAAGTCTAGAGATCCAAATTGTACCCTCTTAATTAATTCTGAGAAGGAGAAGGGGAAAAAGACCCCAAAGATGAAGTGAAAAAGTCAACTATTTCCCAGTGTCATTAGGAGAAGTCTATAAAGGCTTGAATTATATATATTTTATGAAAAAAAAAGAAAAAAATACACATAAGAGTTTTCATAAATTTGTAAAACCTTCAAGCATTTCTAGGTTACCTATGTTTACTTTTTTACTTTTTTTTTCCTTGTTTTATGATGATAACATCTATCAATATATTTGAATTTTTACTTAGGCATTTAGGAAGTGTATTATAAAAGCACTGGCATAAGTGAAAAGATATAAATATCCTTTCTTTCATTTATTTATGAGAAATTAAACATGTATGGTAGAAGTTTTGTGGAACACAAAAAAGTATGAAATATATAAGACCAGTAGCGTTTTAATTTACCAAAACTTTTGCCAGAACAAATTGAGTAGAAATGGAAATGAGTGTGCTCTGTGTATTTGTGACATAAACATAAGGTTTGGCTTCTTTCTCCAGCATGAATAACAGATGTTCTTGACTTATCTTAAATGTTCTTGACTTACTAGGATGTTCTCCCATCCTTGACTTACTGTTTTCTTGCTAAATCTTGGTTTAGCTTTCTTCCAGACCCCATTTTAACCTGCCCTATACTCTTTGTTTCCATACCATTTTATACACTGGAACCAATTTATTCCAGATTTTATAAAGTCAATCTGCTTTAAATAAGGCTATGAGATACATGAAGGTGAGATTTATCTGTTTAACCAGACAGATATTATGTTCTATGGGCTAGTGAAGTTCCTTTTATACCCAATAGTTATGCAGTGTCTGACTGAAAAGACACTAGGCAAGTGATATTTTTCTCTTTTTTTCCTTTATTTAAAAAAGTAACTGGCCACAATTTACTAATTGACCAAAGTCATACTCTAAGCCCTACATATAACTCTTCTTTATATGAAATAATTTTGCCACCAAAAAAGAAAAACACACTTATGAATTCAAATGATTGATGCACAGCGTTTTAGACAACATTATACAATTTTTCAATATATCCAATTTTCCACCATTTCAGTATATTACCAAGTCTTAATCCAAAGAATGCACAGATGACTTCCTTTTGCTACATACTGACAGATTTCTTCTGTGCTTTCTTTTTCAGCTTTATTTTCCTTGGATTATAGGAAAAGAGAAATGTTTCTTTTTCCCTGTTTTTAAAGAAATCCAGTGATTCAAAAGAAGGAAATTTGCTTGTACTTAGTTTTATTGGTATCATTCTTTAAGAGCAGAATTAATGGCAGAATCACTAAATAACACAATTCCCCTCACCTGTTCCTTTGTTCATCCTGAAAAGTTGTGGAACCCTCCTCTGTACAGAGCAGGTGTAGAAAAAAATGTATGTTATTAATTACCTATGAAGGAATGTCAGAAAAAGCATTCATTAACTTTCTTTGTAACATTTCATCTCCTTTTTAAATATAAAAGATATAGATGTAAGTCTTATATAACAAGCTGTCATCTCTTACGTTCTCTGGGAATAGAGGCAGTGGGACATGTGGGGTTTGAGAAACCCAAATGTGAAAAGTCTTAGAGGTCCAGGCATTTCCCAAGAGAAGCATTTTCCAAACTAGTTCTTGAGAGAATCTCTTCAAAGAGGAGAAAAACTGAAAAAATTTTGTGGACAAAGATATTTTGAAAATACTACATAATGTTTCCTCTGTTTAGATTTGTAATACATAGAGATTAAATATAAGAAGTAATGTAGGAAAGAAAGGTATTTAATTTTGGTGACAGAACAATTTATTGAGGTTTTATCTCATTTTAAAAAATTTTTGCAAGGCCCTCTTCTCCTTATTCAAGCAAGGAGCCAAAGCCTTTCTGTTTTGTTATGTCTTGGCTGAAAGCAAATAATTCTTCAAGAGATCAATTTATCTTCTTTTTCTCTCTTTGTGAAAGCCTAAGATTATTTTAGAAAGAATGATAGTGATCTAAAGGGGAAACAGAGAGTTATGAACAGAAACAAAAATGTGAAATTTCCCCGGACTGGGAACCAGTCCTGAAATCAGCAAAGTTCTGGGTATATGCTACTGTGGCTGCTAAGTCGCTTCAGTCGTGTCGGACTCTGGCGACCCCATAGACAGCAGCCCACCAGGCTCTGCCATCCCTGGGATTCTCCAGGCAAGAATACTGGAGTGGGTTGCCATGTCCTTCTCCAATGCATGAAAGTGAAAAGTGAAAGTGAAGTCACTCAGTCGTGTCCAACTCTTCACTACCCCATGGACTGCAGCCTTCTGGGCTACTCCGTCCATGGGATTTTCCAGGCAAGAGTCCTGGAATGGGTTGCCATTGCTTTCTCCACCTGGGTATATAATAAGGATGAATTCTTGTTTTGTGGCATCATCTTGACCATTGATAAAACCTAGAGAGTGGTGGCTGTGTGGTAGGACCCTAGATCCCAGTGCCTTGAACTTAAGAAAAAGAAAAAAATAAAATTCTGTGGCCTGGGCTGGGCACAATAGCCTGCCATTTGAGATCACATGATCTGAGACAGTGAAGTTGTCTGTGATTCTGAGTACTTTTGTGGACAAAAGAGCTCCACATCTTTTGCTAGAGCATTCTAAATTTATTGTGTTCTTGTACAATCTGAGATTGTAGGCAAGAAGAAGAGAGACCCTAATAATGACTAATGTTGAATTTTCTGCCAAACTGTCAAGATGGGTAGCCCAAAATTGAGTTTATTTTGATTTATAAATTGATAGCATTTCTTATAAATTTTGCTTATAAGATTCAGATGAATAAGATATTTATTTTATCTTAATTTTCTTTTTAAGTAATAATAATTAGCTGGGCACATTAAAGGGATTAAAATAAATTAGAAAAGAAATCCTACTCAACTACTATTCCATGCAACATTTGGAGAGTATACCTTTGTAGCATCACTTTGAAGGAATTTCCTCTGATAGAAATGTATGGTGCCACAGTAAAGAGGTCCTATCTACTACCACTCAAAGGGCAGGTGCTAATTCTAATCAGTAGCCAAAGGGAGAAATGCTTCATAATGTAGATCCTATGGCATTACTTATTTTTCAAATACTGGAATCAAGATTGTAGGGAGAAACATCAACAACCTCAGATATGCAGATGATACTACCCTAATGGCAGAAAGCGAAGAGGGGTGGGATGATATGGGAGAATGGCTTTGAAACATGTAAATTATCATATGTGAAATAAATCGCCAGTCCAGGTTCAATGCATGATATAGGGTGCTTGGGGCTGGTGCACTGGGATGACCCAGAGGGATGGGATGGGGAGGGATGTGGGAGGGGGGTTTCAGGATGGGGAACACATGTACACCCATCCAGATTCCTGTCAATGTATGGCAAAACCAACACAATATTGTAAAGTAAAAAAAAAAAAAAGATAAATTTAAAAAATTAAAAATAAAAAGCCTCTTGATGAAGGTGAATGAGTAAAATGAACAAGCTGGCTAAAATTCAACATTCTAAAAACAAAGATCATGGCATCCGGTCCCATCACTTCATTGCAAATAAGGAAAAAGTGAAACAGCCAGACAGTTTCACTTTCGGTCTGGCTCCAAAATCACTGTAGACAGTGACCACAGCCACAAAATTAAAAGATGCTTGCTCCTTGGAAGAAAAGCTATGACAAATCTAGATAGTATATTAAAAAGCAGAGACATCACTTTGCAAACAGAGGTTTGTGTAGCTTGTGGTTTTTTCAGTAGTCATGCGTGGATATGAGATTTGGACCATAAAGAAGGCTGAATGCTGAAGAATTGATGTTTTTTAACTGTTGTGCTGGAGAAGACACTTCAATAGCAAGGAGATCAAATGAGTCAATCCTAAAGGAAATCAACCTTGACTATTCATTGGAGGGGCTGATGCTGAAGCTCCAATTCTTTGCTGAATGGGAAGAGCTGATTCATTCAAAAAGACCCTGATTCTGGGAAAGATCGAGGGCAAACAGAGAAGGAGCAGCACAGGATGAGATGGTTTTACATCTGACTCAATGCACATGAATTTGAGCAAACTCCAAGAGATAGTGAAGGACAGGGAGACATGGTGTGCTGCAGTCTATGGGGTCGCAAAGAGTCAGATAGAACTTAAAAGTGAACAACAACTAGCAGTCTGGGAAAGCTGCTCTCCGTGTTGCTTGCATATCTCTGTGAAATCAGTAAAGGAGCACTTTTGCTTTGCTGTGCTGTTAAAATAGAGAAAATTTACTCAAGCGCCTGTGGCTAAGGCTTAGACATTTTGAGCTAGAAGACTTTGGTTAAAATATGTTCAAGTTTACAGTTAGCAATATTGAGTCTAGACTAGCCTCCTGTTCTCAAATCTTTGCCTTATTACTTAATTGATGTGAACATGTTTTAATTAACAAATAGAAATACAAAGCATCATTTCAAAGTTTTTTGTCTTCTTTCTATATCTCTATTTTTGTTTCAGAATGCTCTAGGGTAAAATGAAAATTCCTAAAGATCACTTCTCTTACAAATATATAAACCAACTTTAAATATATTTTTATAATCAGTACATTCAATACTCTAAACCAAAGGAGTACTCTAGATAAAAGCAGAACATCAGAAGAAATACTCATTTATAAATGCAGATGCATAGATGAGTCCTTCTATGAGTAACATCCAAAACTGAGTCAATTGAAAAAACTTCTGAAATACAGTGCAGTACTACATCAGTGAAAATCAATTTGAATAAGAATGATTCTGAAAACTGTTGAACACTTCACAGTGCAATTGCAGTGCATCATTACAGAGAAATTTGGTCCAGGTGTTGTAGTAATTTTGATACATGGGGAAAGTTCACAGCTCACTGGTCCTCAAATGAATTTCCATATGTGAAGTGATTTAAGTCTATTACTCTGTGCATTCAAAAGATTGAATTTGTCACACTGAGCTTACATTTGTTATTTACCGTCTGTCACCTTTCATAGATTTTTGAATTTTGCTTTAAAACTATCTTCTTAAAAAACCAAGTATTTAATACTCTACTATCAGGACAGTTATATGACACAAGGCCAAACTAGGAAAGTAAGAGTTAAGCATTCTGATTCATGGGGCTTCCCTTGAGGCTGAGTGGTAAAGACTCTGCCTTCCAATGCAAGGGAGGGTTTGATCCCTTGTTCTTGAAGATCCCCTGGAGAAGGAAATGGCAACCTACTCCAGTATTCTTGCCTAAAAAATCCCATGGGGCTTGACATGCTACCATCCATAGGATTGCAAAGAGTCAGACACAGTTTAGTGACTGAAGAGCAACAGCAGTAGCAGGTTATTCATGCTTGGTAAATATCTCAATTGAAGCATACTTTTGTTTTCAATAAGATTTCCTTTTTCAACATGTATGTGTTTTCTGATATTTAAAAATTAGGAAATAAATAGAAAAATTAAAGTAGATTTTACTTTTTTAAATTTCCTTTATAGTGAAACATACCTGTTTTAAACAAATTTCTATCCAAAAAGTTTATATGGAAACATAAAAACACCCAGAATTGTCAAAGCAATCCTGAAGAAAATAAACAAAGCAGGAGGCATAATTCTACCAGACTTAAGACAATACCACAAAGCTACAGTAATCAAAAATCAAAACAGCATAATACAATTACAAAAACAGCCATAGGAATCAGTGAAACAGAATAGAGAGCCTAGGAATAAACCCACACACCTTCCATTAATTAGTCTTTGACAAATGCAAAAAATATAAAATGGGAAAAAGTCCCTTCAGCAAGTAGTGCTAGGAATGTTGGACAACTATATGTAATTAAGTTAGAATACACCTTCATACCATGCACAAAAACAAACAAAATGTTTAAAGACTTAAACGTAAGACATGACACTGCAACTCTAGGAGCTGCAACTCCTAGAAAACAACATAGGCAAAAGATTCTCTAACATAAATCATAATAATGTTTTCTGAGGTCAGTCTCCTAAAGCAGTAGAAAGAAAACAAAATAAACCAATGGGACCTAATCAAACCAGCTTTTGCACAGCAAATGAAACCATTAAAAAATAATAAATGAAAACAGAAAGACAACCTATGCAATGGGAGAAAATATTTGAAAATATTGCAATTGACAAGTGCTTAACCTCCAAAATATACAAGCAACTCATACAACTCAACAACAAAAAACTCAAACAACCCAATTAGAAACTGGGCAGAAGACCTTAATAGATATTTCTCCAAAGAAAGAAGACATATGGATGGCCAGTAGGCACATAAAAATATGTTCATTGTCACTAATTATCAGAGAAATGCAAATCAAAATTTCTATGAGGTGTCACCTCACACCAGACAGAATGGCCATCATTAAAAAGTCTACACATAATGCTGGAGAGGGTGTGGAGAAAAGAGAACCCTCCTACGCTGTTGGTGGGAATGTTGGTACAGCCACTGTGGAAAACAGTATGGAAGTACCTCACAGAATTGCCATATGATCCAGCAATCCTACTCCCACACATATACCTGGACAAAACTGTAATTCAAAGTATACATACACCCCTATTTTTATAGCAGCAGTATTATCAATAACCAAAACATGGAAACAACCTAAATGTTCATTAGCAGATGAACATATAAAGAAGAGGTGGTATATGTATACAATGGAATATTTCTCAGCCATAAAAAGAACTAAATAATGCCATTTGTGGCACCATGAATGGACTGAAAGATTATCATACTAAGTGAAGACAAAGATCATATGATATCAGTTATATATGAAATCTAAAGCACAAATGAACCTATCTACAAAACAGAAACAGACTCACGGACATAGGTATCAGACTTGTGATTGCCAAGAGAGAGGGAGGAAGGGAGAGGGATAAACTGGGAGTTTGGGGTTGGTAAATGAAAACTGTTACATTTAGAATGAAAAACCAATAAGGTTCTACTACAAGGAACCATATGCAGTTTCCATAATGGAAAATAATATTTAAAAAAGAGAATGTGTAAATGTGTATAACTAAGTCACTTTCCTAAACAGAAGAGACTGGCACAACATTGTAAATCAACTATACTTTAATTAAAAGAATAAAAAAAGAAAGTTTTAAAAGTTTTAGAAGATATCTCCAAAGGAAATAAACTGATTTTTTCAAAAGTTGAGTATCAAAAGAGTTGAAATCTTACCCAATAATATTCCTCTTCACATTAGTCATATATTTTACATTGATAAACAAAAAATAAAAGCAAAATTGAAGTGTTAAAAGTCACTGGATATGTTCCAGAGTTTTAACTATAAGGACCAGGGGAAAAGAAAGAATAAGAGACGTGTTAGAATAGTTCATCCTGTTTTTCCTGAAAACATCTGCTGTGTGTTCAAATTTTTCAGTGTCATATCTTTTTGCCTTTTCACACTGTAGAAGTTCCATATAATCAAAGCTATGGTTTTTCCAGTAGTCACATATGGATCTGAGAGTTGGACCATAAAGAAAACTGAGAGACAAAGAATTGATGCCTTTGAACTGTGGTGTTGGAGAAGACCCTTGAGAGTCCCTTGGACTGCAAGGAGATCAAATCAGTCAATCCTGAAGGAGATCAGTCCTGAATATTCATTGGAAGGACTGATGCTGAAGTGGAAGCTCCAATACTTTGGCTGCTTGATGCGAGGAACTGACTTATTAGTTCAGTTAGTTAGAAAAGACCCTAATGCTGGGAAAGATTGAGGACAGGAGAAGAAGGGGATGACAGAGGATGAGATGGTTGGATGGCATCACTGACTCAATGGATATGAGTTTGAGCAGGCTCCTGGAGTGGGTGAGGGACAGGGAAGCCTGGCATGCTTCAACTCTATGGAGTTGCAAACAGTTTGACATGATTGAGCAATTGAACTGACATTCAAAGTTGAAAAAAATATACTATATATAACTGTAGGTTTCAGTTACTTTNTTGAGCAGGCTCCTGGAGTGGGTGAGGGACAGGGAAGCCTGGCATGCTTCAACTCTATGGAGTTGCAAACAGTTTGACATGATTGAGCAATTGAACTGACATTCAAAGTTGAAAAAAATATACTATATATAACTGTAGGTTTCAGTTACTTTGTGGCATATTCTTCTCTAAATTTGCTGAAAACAGATGATGAAATTGAAATGTGAGTAATATTCTGCATGATGATTACAAAATTACTGAAACTGAGTGGTCATTCATTATCCCTTAGGTATCAGTAGTGCTGGATGAGTTAGTATAGATTACTGAAATATGGCAAACATCTTTTATATTTACTTAAGGACATCTATTTCGGGTGGGTTCTCCTTGTACCAGCTGATAGCAATTGTACCAGTATTCAAAGTGTTCCATGCATGATTATTTTACTTGGTTCTACTGTGTGTACTCTGAAAACTGCTAATTCAATATTCATTATTCTTTAATAACCTAATAACAGACTGGAAAAAAAATGGAAACAGCATCTATGTTGTCCCTATAAACACAGAAAACCATATTCTCATTCTCTTCAATCCTTTTGTTTTTGTTTTCCTCAGTCCTTAATTTGTGTGGTTCAACCTTTAACTTCTAATGTCACACAATTCAGTTCAAATAAAGGAAACATTATCTTCTAAATATGATTAAAAGTATATAAAAATAACCATTTTAGCCACTCTCAAATATATAATACTGTGGCATAAAATGCATTCATATTGTTATGAAAAAATTGCAACCATTGATCTCCTCAGCCCCCAGAAACCACCATTCTACTTCTATACCTATGAACTATTTTAAGACCCATATAAGCAGAATCATGGTATTTACACTTTTGAAATTGGTTTATTTCACTTAGAAAAATATCCTCAAGTTTTATCCATTTTGTAGCATTTATCAGAATTACTTTCCTTTTTTAAGACTCAGTAATATTCCATATTGTATTTGTGTGTGTATATGACCAGTCCGCCAAGTTCCTCTGTCCATGTGATCCTCCAGGCAAGAATACTGGAGTGGGTTGCCATTTTCTTCTCCAGTAAATCTTCCCAACCCAGGAATCAAACCCAGGTCTCCCACATTGCAGGCAGATTCTTTATCGACTGAGCTGCACAGGAAGCCTATATCTATATCTATGTCTATGTCTAAATCTACATCTATATCTGTATCTATGTATATGCATACCTATGTATATGTATGTATACATACACACATATGTATATAACATATATGATCATTCAGTTTTTCTTTCATTGGTCAAAGGATACTTGGATTGCTTCCACCTCTTGGTTCTTGCAAGTAATTCTGCTATGAACATGGATATAGATATACCTACTTGAGTCCCTGCTTTCAATTCTTTGGTATATGAGCCAGAAATAGAATTATTGGATCATATGATAATTCTATGTATAATAGTCTGAGGAACCACCATATTGTTATCCATAATGACGTACCATTTTTCACAANCGCCTCATGTCTGAGGCTAGCAGAATAGGCCATTCCAAACAGACCACTTTGGCTTAAGGATTATTTTGATCTAAAGGCACCTGAAAGACAACAGGTGCAAAAAGTGTGCTCAGATCACCTATTTTCCTCCTGGAGGCAGGAAATGAAGCTCCGCTATGAATGATGCCCTCTGGTTCTAGGAGAAAAGAAGCATTCCCATTCCCTGAGAAGGGGAGTCGAGCTGGAGAGAAATCTGTACAAACTCTGATGAAAAACACCTTGACCTTCCTTTAGCCTCTGAGTATCTTAGTCTCTTCCCCATGACGGAAACTCTGTTCAACCTGCGGTATGAGCACCGAGGCCTTCGGATGCCCCCACGTGCCTGCAAGAATCTGCACTATGCTGTGTGCTGTGCTTAGTTGCTCAGTTGTGTCCAACTCTTCGTGACCCCACGGACTGTAGCCTACAAGGCTCCTCTGTCCATGGGATTCTCCAGGAAAGAATACTGGAGTGGGTTGCCATGGCTTCCTCCAGGGGACTTTCCCAACCCAGGGATTGAACCCAGGTCTCCCACATTGCAGGTGTATTCTTTACTGTCTGAGCCATCAGGGAAGCCCAAGAATNTCTGTCCATGGGATTCTCCAGGAAAGAATACTGGAGTGGGTTGCCATGGCTTCCTCCAGGGGACTTTCCCAACCCAGGGATTGAACCCAGGTCTCCCACATTGCAGGTGTATTCTTTACTGTCTGAGCCATCAGGAAGCCCAAGAATCTGCACACCCTTCTGTAAACCTACTGTTTGTCAACTTAATTCTCAGCCTAATTGGAGCCCCTAAGACAGTCAAGGTAAAGCTTGGCTTTCTCCACAGACCTAGTGAAATATTTTCACTGCTGATTGCTGCAATTCAGTGCTTTTTTGTTGTTGTTGTTTGTTTCTTTTTAAACCTTTCATTTTAAAATTTTTATTTATTCATTATTTTTGACCGCATCATGAGGCATGTGGAATTAGTTCTCCAACCAGGGATCATACCCATGCCCCCTCTGCACTGGAAGCGCAGAGACTTAGCAACTGGCCTGCCAGGGAAGTCCCAGTGCTTTTCTTGTTCGGAGGCTTCCTAACCAAGAGAGGAAGGCGTCCAGTGGGGGACACAGCAATGTCACCAACAGCCGGGAGCCAGCGTGAGGAACTCCGCCCATGGCAAAGGTCATGAGGAAGGAGGCTTCGGGCATACGCAAAGGCGTGATCAAGCCTCAGGAAACCCCCTGTTCCCGACCATGTACCCCAAAACCAGAGTACTTTACGGGGGGCTCTCCCCCATAACCATTTCTCTCGGATAAGGAGCAAACGTGCAGCTCCAAGGCAGTAAAAATTCCTGGGCGTGACAAGAGTGTTTCAGCTTATGAACTCTGAAGGTTATCTAGCCTGCCTGTATAGGTTCGTCCGGCCACAACAGCCCCCCAACCGTGAGAGGCATGAGATGTTTTAGACTTACTAAAGGCAAATTCTTTTGGGAAGTTAGAAATTATTAGTATA
>SJYV01002345.1:476834-489946 GCA_006410875.1 Neotragus pygmaeus | reverse complement strand
TTTTTTTTTGGTTTTTTGGGGGTTTTTTTGGCCAAGTGCATGGCATGTGGGATCTTAGTTTCCTGACCAGGAATCGAACCCAGGACCCCTCCATTGGAAGCTTAAAGTCTTAACCACTGGACCACAGGGAAGTCTTTCAACATAGTCTTAATAACAGTTCTCACATTTTAAAAATGCAATTCTATCACACATTTTTACTTCCATGACTGTCTCAGCACTTAAGAGATTAATAGGCTGGAGATTAACCATCTGAATTTAACTGGGGAACTTCTCTTTGGAGATGTTTTTAATCATTATTGAATTTAGGTATATAATCTCAAGGTCTGTGAATTGTTTCTACTCTCAGCACTTCTGAAAACAAATATGTGTTTCTTCCACAGTAACAATCAATTCCCCAAATTTCCAGACACCAATCAGGTATCCTATAATTAAATTCAATTCTAACTCTAAAGACCTGGAGATAGCACAAATCCCACATGTTATGATCTTAGTCCCACAAGACTGCCACCCTACTTCACATGCCAGCCACAAATCTTGAGTTAACATCTATACTTCTAATCATCCACTTATTAATTGGGGAGAGGATTCTCAGAGCTCTCTCCTCAAGTTCAATAATTTGCTATGATGGTCTATAGAACTCAAGGAAACACTTATATTCACTGGCTTATTATAATGGTGATTATAAGGGAGGTAAATGAACAGCCAGATGAAGAGCTGCATAGAGTGAGGTCCAGAAGAGTCCCAAGGGGGCACTTCTGACCGTATGGAATTTGAGGTTCACCAGTCTCCTAACAAGTGGATATGTTCATCAGTCTGGAAGCTCTTCAAACACATAGTTTAGGTGGTTTTATTGAAGTTTTATTATGTAGACATGATTGATTAAATTATTGGACATTGCTGACTAAGCCAGTTTCCAGCCCCTTTCCCCTCCCTAGAGAAAATGAATTGTTGGCTTTGAAAGTTCCAACCTTCTAATCACACGTTGGTCTTTCTAGTGACAAGTCTGCATCAGGAAGCTATCTGTGGGCCTCTCGGCACCAGTCATCTGATTAGCACACACAGTGATTCTCCTCATCCATTCTGGGGATCTTAAGTATTTTAGAAGCCTTGTGTCAGGAACCCAGGACACATATATATTGTTAAGATGATGATACTAATAAACAATACTCCTATCAACTCTATCATTTTCAAAAAGATACAACTGAAAAATATTTATCTAGAGTCATCAGAAAAAAGAGATGAATCATATATATAAAATCAGAAATTAAAGAGGATATATCACAATTGATACCATAGAAATATAAATGACCATAACAGCTTACTATGAACAATTGCATACAAAAACACTGCACAGTCTAGAAGAAACAGATAAATTTTTAGAAACATATAACCCACTAAGATGGAATCATGATGAAATCAAAAATCTGAACTTTTACTTATAGATTACTACTAAGGAGATTAAATCATTGATCAAAAAATCCAGAAAACAAAAGTCCAGGGCCAAATAACTTCCCAAAATTTTCCTTCTCAAATTCTAACAAAAAATAGAAGGGAAAGGAAATTTTCCAGACTCATTTAGCAAGGCCATCATTACTCTAAAACTAAAACCAGATCATAATGCCACAAAAAGAGAAAATTACAGGCAATATCCATGATGACCATAGATGTAAACATCGTCAATAGAATATTAGCAAATTCAAAAATACGTTAAAAAGATTATATACCATGTTAAAAAGATTATGTACCATGATCAAGCAGGATTTATTCCAAAGATGTAAGGATGTTTTTATCATCAACAAGTCAGTAAGTGTGATATGCCACAGCAACAAAATGAAGGATTAAAAAAATCAGATAATCATCTCAGTAGATGTGGGAAACTATGTTTGACAAAATTAAACATCATTTTTTTATGATTAAAAAAACCCTCTTAACAAAGCAGGTATACAAAAAATGTACCTCAACATAATAAAGATCATATATAGTCAACAGTAAAAAACTGAAAGCTTTTCCTCTAAGATCAAGACCAAGATTAGGATGCTCGTGCATTCATGCTAAGTTGCTTCAGTTGTGACCAACTCTTTGTGACCCATGGACTGTAGTCTACCAGGCTTCTCTGTCCATGGGATTTTCCAGGCAAAAATACTGGACTGGATTGCCATGCCCTCCTCCAGGGGATCTTCCTGACCCAGGCGTCAAACCTGCATCTCTTAAGACAGTCAGCTTCTTTACCACTAGCACCACCTGGGAAGCCCCTAAGGATTCTCACTCTTGACTTTTTATTCAAAACACTATTAGAATCCTAACCAGAGCAAATAGTCAAGAAAAAGAAACTAAAGGCATCCAAATTGGGAACAAATAATTGAAACTGTCACTATTTGAAGATGACATGATATTATAGGTATAAAATCTTAAAGACTCAGTCAATAAAATTTTTGGACCTAATAAATGAATTAAGTAAAGTTGCAGTGTACATTATCATTATGCAAAATCACTTGCATTTCTATACACTAACAATGAATTATAAGAGAATTTAAGAACACAATCCCATTTACAAACACATCAAAAAGAAAAAAAAATCTATGAATAAATTTATCCAGGGAGGTGAAAGACATGTATATTGAAAAATATAAGACACTATTGAAAGATACTGAACACACAAATACATGAAAAGAAATTTCAGCCTTGTGAATTGGGAGCATTAATATTGTTAAAATTTTTCATACTACCCAAAGCAAGGTACAGATTCAATGCAATTTCTATCAAATTCCAATGGCATTTTCTAAAGAAATAAAACAAAAAGTACTAAAATTAGTATAGGACCACAGCTGCTGCTGCTGCTGCTAAGTCGCTTCAGTCGTGTCTGACTCTGTGTGACCCCAGAGACAGCAGCCCACCAGGCTCCCCTGTCCCTAGGATTCTCCAGGCAAGAACACTGAAGTGGGTGCCATTTCCTTAGGAGCACTAAAGATCATGAATTTCCAAAGAAATCTTATGAAAGAAGGGCAAAGCTAGAGACATCATGCTCCCTGATTTTAAGCTATAATACAATGACATAATTAAAACAGCATGCTACTAGCATAAATTGAGATATATAGATCATTAGAACAGAATAGAGAGCTCAGAAATAAACTCACATATAGGGTCAATTAATCTATGGCAAGAATATACAAGGAGGAAAACACAGTCTGTTTAATAAATAGTGTTGAGAAAATTAGACTGCCGCATACAAAGGAATACAACTGGACCACTTTCTGATAGTTCAGTTCAGTTCAGTCGGTCAGTCATCTCCAACTCTTTGCGACCCCATGGACTGCAGCACCCAGGCTTCCCTGTTCATAACCAACTCCCGAAGCTTGCTCAAACTCATGTCCATCGAGTCAGTGATGCCATCCAACCATCTCATCCTCTGTTGTCCCCTTCTCCTCCTGCCCCCAGTCCCTCTGAGCATCAGGCTCTTTTCCAATGAGTCAACTCTTTGCATGAGGTGGCCAAAGTATTGGAGTTTCAGCTTCAGCATCAGTCCTTCCCATGAACACCCAGGACTGATCTCCTTTAGGATGGACTGGTTGCATCTCCTTGCAGTCCAAAGGATTCTCAAGAGTCTTCTCCACCACAGTTCAAAAGCATCAATTCTTCAGTACTTAGCTATCTAACAAAAATTAACTCATGATGAGTTAGACACTTGAACATAAGACCTGAACCATAGAAGTCTTAGAAGATAGCATAGGTAGTACACTTCTTGACACAAGTTTTGGTGATGATTTCTTTGAAATTAATAACAAAAGCAAGAAGAAACAAATGGTACTCCATAAAATGAAAAAGCTTCTGAACAGTAGATGGAACTATCAACAAACTGGGAAAGGCCACCTACTGAATGGAAGAATATATTTGCAAATGATATATCCAGTGAGAGGTTAATGTCCAAAATTTACAAAGATCTCACACAATTCAACAACAAAAAGAAACCTGGTTGAAAAAAAAATGGGCAGAGGATGGGAATGGACATTTTGCTGAAAAAGAAATACAGATAGCCAACAGTCACATGCAAAGATGCTCAACATCACTAATTATCAGCGAAAGTGTTAGTTGGTCAGTCGTGTTCAGCTCTTTTGTGACCCCATGGACTAGCCCACCAGACTCCTCTGTTCATGGCAAGAATACTACCAAATTGGTTTCCATTTCCTTCTTCAAGGGATCTTCCCAACCCAGGGATCAGACCTAGGTCCCCTACATTGCAGTGAGATTCTTTACCTCTGAGCCACCAGGGAAGTCTAATTATCAGGTAACTGCACATCAAAACTGCAATGAGGTATCATCTCACAGCTGTAAAAATGGCTATTATCAAAAAGACAACGGATAACAAGTGTTGGTGAGAATGTGGAGAATAAAAGGGAATCTTCATGCACTGTTAGTAGGCATGTAAATTGGTGTAGCCACTGTGGAAAGCAGTATGCAGGTTTCTCAAAAAATGAAAGATAGAACCACCATGTGATCCAGCAAATCCAGCAATTCCACTTCTGGACATTTGTTCTGAAGAAACCAAAATAGTAACTAGAAAAGATATATACACTTCTATGTTCATTATAGCATTATTTACAGTGTTCAGATATGGAAACATCCTAAATGCTCATTGATAGAGGAATGGATAAAAAGATATGGTTCATTTATACAATGGAGTATTGCTCGGTCTTAAAAAAAAAAGAGAGAGAGAGACTGGAATTTTGCCATCTGTGACAACATGGATGGACCTACAAGGTATTATGCTACATGAAATAAGTCAGACAGAGGGGCAAATATTGTATTATTTCACTTATATGTGGTATCTAAAATACAAAAGAAATGAACAAACCTAATAAAATAAAAACAGATTTATAAATACACAGAAAATACAGGTGGTTGCCAGAGGGAAAGGCCTGGGTACAAGAAAGAAATAGGTGAGGGAGATTAAAAAGGGCAAACTAAACGTTGTAAAATTGAGTCATGAATATAAAAATACAGGGTGGAAAATATAGTCAATAATTTTGTAATATATTTTTATGGTGACAAGTAACTATACTTATTTTGGTGAACATTTTGAAATGTGTAGAAATATCAAATCACACTATGTTGTGTCAGTTCAGTTCAGTTCAGTTCATTTGCTCAGTCCTGTCCGACTCTGTGACCCCATGATTCGCAGCATGCCAAGCCTCCTTGTCCAACACCAACTCCCGGAGTTTACACAAACTCATGTCCATCAAGTTGGTGATGCCATCCAGCCATCTCATCCTCTGTTGGACCCTTCTCGTCCTGCCCCCAGTCCCTCTGAGTATCAGGCTCTTTTCCAATGAGTCAACTCTTTGCTTGAGGTGGCCAAAGTATTGGAGTTTCAGCTTCAGCATCAGTCCTTCCAATGAACACCCAGAACTGATCTCCTTTAGGATGGACTGGTTGGATCTCCTTGCAGTCCAAGGGACTCTCAAGAGTCTTCTCCAGCACCAAAAAGCGTCAATTCTTCAGCTCTCAGCTTTTTTCACAGTCCAACTCTCACTCATGACCACTGGAAAAACCATAGCCTTGACTAGACAGACCTTTGTTGACAAAGTAATGTCTCTGCCTTTTAATATGCTATCTATGTTGGTCATAACTTTTCTTCCAAGGAGTAAGCATCTTTTAATTTCATGGCTACAATCACCATCTGCAGCCATGGTGAATGTATTTTTGAATGTATTTTTCTGAATATTTTTTTCTAATAAATGAGTTCAAGTATTTCACTAGAATCTATTAAAATATTTTTAAACTAGCGTGTGGGAGGACTTCCCTGGTAGACCAGTGGTTAAGTCTCTGTGCTTTCACTGCAAGGACACCCATTTGAACCTTGGTTGGTGAATTAAGATTCCACATGCTGCAGGATGCATCCAAAAAAAGAAAATAAGAAAGTTGGGTGTGGGGAGTATGACCAGGATAAATTATTATAGAAACTAAGTCCACAAAGCAATACTGAAAAAAAAGGTTATTTTGTTCTTATTTTGGGGCTCATGGTTGGAAGGATGTCTATCTACTCTAGCTCACAAAAGACTACCCAACAGAGATGGAATCTAAAGAGTATTACTGAACCAACTACATTAAAGTTGCTGAGGAATTAACTTGTACACAGGCTCCAACATGGAAAACTGCTTGGTTTGTCAAGCTAAAAACTACAGCTGTTGCTTAATATGAAAAACGGACGGTGGTGTGCAATAAAACTGTCATGCCAGGCTAGAACCATATCATGGAATGCCTTATAACCATAGTAAGGAGTTGGGGTTTTACTCTTACTATGATGATAAATCATTGAAGTATTTATATTAAAAAAAATTAAAGAAAGAAAACAAATATTAAAGAGTCAGTATAAAGCAAAAGTAGACTATACAGTCACAAAAATAGAAGATGTTGATTTGTTAGAAGCCCACGACAATGATGTGTGTAAGAGATGATGATGCAAGATTAATGAGAAATAAATATCTTAGAAAGAAAGGCATATGGATAAACCCTTTTCTTTTTTATCTGTATTTTCATGATAAATATTTTTGTAACTATATCTCAGCAATTGTAAAATACAATCCTAAAATTAAAACTTTTATCAAGATTTTTCTACATTACCATTCAGTGTTGAATTTGCAAATAGTTCTTAAGAAGAGAGGCTAATTCATTTTTATAACTTTGGAAGGTATAGGGGAATGAAGTAAGCCATGGAGTTTTCACTAGGGCATCTTTCAACATCATGTCAGTCTGTATATGACCTCATGCAAAAGGCCTTCAAGGTTTGAACCCACTATTCAGTCTCTCAACAAAGATCCATATAGTCAAAGCTATGGTTTTTCCAGTAGTCATGTATGGATGCGAGACCTGAACCATAAAGAAGGCTGAGCACCGAAGAGTTGATGCTTTGGAACTGTGGTGTTGGAGAAGACTCTTGAGAGTCCCTTGGACTGCAAGGAGATTAAACCAGTCCATCCTAAAGGAGATCAGTCCTGAATATTCATTGGAAGGACTGGTGATGAAGCTGAAGCCCCAGTACTTTGGCCACGTGTTGCGAAAGCTGAATCATTAGAAAAGACCCTGATACTGAGAAAGATTGAAAGCTGGAGGAGAAGGAGATGACAGAGGACGAGATGATTGGATGACATCACTGACCCAATGGACCACCATCTCCAGGAGATGGTGAAGGACAGGGAAACCTGCCGTGCAGCAGTCCATGGGGTCACAAAGAGTCAGACATGACTGAGCGTCTGAACAACAACAATAAATTCAGTCTCTCAAATCTGTGTACAAAATACAAATAACTTAAAAATAGTCACATATCTTTCTAAACCCAAAGGGTCTTAGATATTGTGGGAATAACTTCCAATTATGTTAAGGAGATCTATTAGTTGGCTCAGTAGTTTGTTTGTTTTAGTATACAGCCTTGTCAGTTCAGTTTTCTATTCAGAAGACATTTAGCCTGAGATCCCTGCTACAGGAATAGCGGTAGTTGAAATGCTAAATAACAGTTCTTTACAGGGGCAAGTGTATAGTGTAGGCTGATCTCATCTTGTGTAACTGAGAACTATAAAAAAAGAGTGCACTGTGAAATAGTCTAATATATATATTTATATATGTTGAATTGAATGACCCTCTCTTAGTCTGCACTGTAATTTCTGAGAGATATTTACAGGATAAAACATCTAACTCAATGCCCAATAAAATGGAAAATGAAATCATAACTGTTTAATGGTGGCATGGTGAGCCAGCAAGAGATGTGAAGCCCTGTGGTCTGACTCCTGCCTTTTCTGCTTTCTAGCTATGTGACCAAGGACAATCAAAACAAACTATCTGAGGCAAAAATTTCTCATGCATGCATCACCAGCAGAAAAGAAAAACAAGAACAGTGCCCTAACTCCCAAAGCTATTGGAATAATCAAATAAGACAATGTGTATAAAATAATCTGAAAATTCAGTCACTGCCATTAACTTTTACTACCAGGAGGATTCATCCTTTGCCTATAGGAAATCTCTTTGAATTTAACTTTTTCCCATGAGTCATAGATTCAAATATTTGTAAATTTAATATATTTAAATATTCATAAATCCAAAGTATTCAAATGTTTGTAAATTCAACCCATTTAGTCTTCTGTGATTTCTAAAAGTACACATTTTCAAATAATATTGTAGCTATGTAGCACTTCATCTGGTTCTGTTACTAAGTCCATGAATTTTATTATTAAAAAAAAAGAAAACTTCATCATTGTTCTGGGAAGTAAATGAAATTTTCAGTCTGGAAGATCTTATGGAGGTACTTTTTAAATTATTTCATAAATAATGGAACACCCAGACAGGAACAGTTCCTTTTTATACTCCTTTCTATGAAGTGTACACTTCTCTATTCTTCCGAGGATAGAGAGATGAATGTGACAGATACACATTTCAGGTGCTGTATTTCACAGTACCCAAAGACATGCTTTTACCTTGGAACTTCAGAAAGCTGATGACATGATTATTTGAGGTTAGAGAGCAGCACTGTCTCTCATCCCTCCTCTTTCACTAGAGGGCTCAGGGTCTGCTTTACTCCAGGAATGAGCAATAAGAAAATGAACACATGTAGCTTCTCTCTCCAGTCCTTATATACTCTTCAACATTGTAGCTAAAGTTATTGATTTGTGTTGGTCCAAGTACTACAGTAGTATCTAAGCTCTTAAAACAGGCACCTGTCCCATGCCACTTTCACATGTAGGTAAGAAGACAGTAACGCCTCAAGTTTTATCAACATTAAGTCATATAATTTTCCAAATAGCCCTGTATAATACTTATTTAGTCATCTCCACTTTATAGAGAAGGAAACTGAGGCATAGAGATATAAAGTGATTTCCATGCTTTAAAGCAGAAACTGTACCTGGGGGACTTCCCTTGTGGTCCAGTGGTTAAGACTCCGTGTTTCCACTGCAAGGGGCGTAGGTTCCATCCTGGTTGGGGAACAAGGAGGCTGCTGCGTGTCATGTGATGCAGCCAGAATGATCAAAATACAATATTAAAGACACTAGACCTGGGTCAGGGACTCAGTGTTCCTCTCTTGAGTTTGATGGCAGCTTCTTAGGTCACCAGTCAGTTCCCAAAGTCTCCAGGGGAAAAGATTGTTCTGATTAGCCCTTGATATCTGCAGGGGATCAGTTCCAAAACTTCCACCACCTCCCCCACCCTGTGAATGCCAAACTCCATGGATGCCCAGAGCCCTTGTAGATAATGGCATAGTACAGATGTCTCTCTGTATCTGTGAGATCAGTATCTGTGTCTGTAGAGAGGGAGGATCTGACTACTCACATTTTGAGGAGACACTTTTGACAACGTTGAGATTCCAGTAGGAAAGATCAAGATAGAATCTAGTCCTAAGCAATATTTGGTCTTTTTATAATAATTTCAGAATGATTAAAAATGTTGAAAAGCTTTGATACTCGATATACTTATGGCTACAGGGGGCACATCTTCCCTGAACTGTGACCATTACATTATTTCACATAGGCCACCAGGCACACATTACATAATCATAGCTTTCAGCTGCTTCTGATTTTGACCGAATGGGAACTAGTGACCTAGAAGCAAACAGTGTCATATTCCATTACTAAATGTCATAGCTAGCTAGTTGCCCTCAGTTGTTTTCCCATTAAACCTTAATCATATTTATTAGCATCATTCCCACTTTTGCCATCAGACAATTTGAAAGCTTTCAAGATTGTGCCCTGGCACAAATTATAGCTATTGTTTACACTACCTTCTTATGAAGGCAGACTGTCCCCAGGTGTGAGAATCACCGTGAATTATGCCAGCTGCCTTCCTATTTCAGTATTTGTTTTCTTTTATGCTCGGTTATAGTCTATAAATGATATTAGATGTGGTTGGAATGAAAAGTGCCTTCTCAGATCCATAAGCAAAGGTAAATTCAAAAAGGAACCAACAGACACCTGTCCATCATAACCATGGCAAGCTTATCCCAGGTGCAGAGCTAGGTAAATTGACCTGAAAATGCACTATCTGCTTTCATTTGATTTTTTTTTTTTCATTTCACTTTACAGACTCTAAGAACTCTAGAGGGTACAATGTGAAAAAATGACCCTTGCTTCATCATATTTTATCAACAAAATAATGCAAAACTATAAGAACAGGAATTAGTTATATTTTCCCACTTTGGCTCTATGTACTTTTCTCTATACTTACATTTCTTGGAATGCTTGACATGTCTACAGTGATCTGTGAAATAGAATGCCCAGGTAGAAAGGGAAAGTAGATCAATATTGCTTTAACAGAGAGAGTGCTTCATGAAGACACACGGGTACATAATTAAACATAACAAACATTTCCCAAGGACAGATCTCTCAGCTCAACAAAATCAAACTCACAATCCCTTGTGCTTTACTCTGATGAGAACTTCATATCTTTGGAGAGCTATAAAGGGATCCAGAGGACAATTTTGATGGCTATTTATAGAAAATGATAGGCACCCAGCTTAGAGATAAACCTGAACTGAAACAATCATAAACACTATAGAATGATGTACTCAAGCAAACGGTTTGCACTTAATCTATATTTGAGATTTAAATTTTTAAAGAATTCCTTTAGTTGATATTCATTGTAATTTCCTTACAAAGTTAAGAACAAGACTTTTTCTCAAAATAAAACAAACCCATGAAGATGAAGCTATTAAAATGATATTTTGTTTTAGGGATAATTTGTATCAGCACATCACATTTCTTACAATTGAAGTAATCAGGAACTATGACACATAAGTACAGTGACTCCACAATGTACGTTTCTTAGCTGCATGCATGCCAAGTCTCATCAGTCGTGTCCCACTCTTTGCAACCCCATGGAAACAGCCCTCCAAGATTCTCTGTCCATGGGATGCTCCAGGCAAGAATACTCAAGTGGTTTGCCGTTCTCTTATTCAGGAATCTTCTGAAGCCAGGGATCAAACCTCTGTCTCTTATGTCTCCTGCATTGGAAGGTGGGTTCTTTACCGATAACACCAACCTATTTCTTAGTTTGAGTCCTTCAAAAGCAAATACTAAAGCAAATATATCTGGATAGTGAAGGAATGAACAAATAAGAAACAAAAGGGAGGGCAAGCATTAAGTTTTCATTAATGAGTGGATTACTGCCTTTGGGAACCGGAGCTCAGTCCCGCTCTGGACCCTAAAAGAGATTTTGTAGAATTACTGCAATCCAGGGAGGAAAGCAAGAAGCTACATACCTACTGCTGTTCACTGGTTGGTAGAAACTCATGGTGGCATAACTTACTGCCAAACACAGTCCCAATGCCAAAGACTGACCTCAGGAAAAGGGGAGCAGAAAGCTGTAGGTATGAGTAAAATAAGTTCACCAAAACAGAATCTGACTTTAGAGGTGGTCTAAGGAATATGAGAGGACCACACACTATGTCAGCCATAATACATATGGAAAACACTAAGACAAGGAGTAACCCCACAAAGGAGACAACTATCCAGATGGAGCATGTTCTTAAAAATTGAGAGAGCACTTCAGCAGTAGCTACAAAAGAAGGTTACAAGCTCTGTTTTCCAGTGTCATTATCTCTATCTACTTAGAGTTTTGATGCATAATTATTCCCCCTCGAAAGAGAAAATTCTCTTCAACACTCTCTTCTTTCCAACGTATATGAGAGGCATGTTTGTTGCTCACTAAATGCCATTGTCAAGCTGTCAGTCCTGTTTCCAAAGACAGTTAATTTTGTAAAGATACATGGATTCAGGCTCAGGGGAGGTTTGAAGTGATTTAAACCAGCAGATCCATGTAAGTACAGGTTTCCAAGCTTCCATCCCCTACTTTGGAATTTAAGAGGATCCCAAGACACTGAAGCCTTCCCAGCTGGCGAGTGGTAAAGAATATGCCTGCCATGCATGAGACACAGAGCCGTGACTTTGATCCCTGGGTCAGCAAGATCCCCTGGAGTAGTAAATGGCAACCTGCTCCAGTGTTCTTGCCTGGAAAATTCCATGGACAGAGGAGGAGCCTGGCAGGCTATAGAGTTGGACAGAGTCGGAGACAATTGAACACAGCACAGCAGCGGCAAGATATTGCACAGAGAGGGCCATTTGTTCTGGAAGGGCAGTTCATATATGGTTGAGCAAATTTTCAGGGTTCAGGAAGATGTCAGTGCTACTGTGTAAACAGTAAGAGATGTTCCGACTGCTGCAAAATATGTCTTTTTTGAATAATATTGAATAATATCATTCTTAGCACCGGTGATATTGTATAGATGCTCCTGGAATGGTCTGGGAAACTGGCTTGTCTCTCACATGTCTCCCTGGGAGCCTGTGATGAGTAGTTATGACCTGAGCGGAGCACACATACTCACTCACTGCAGACTCAGTCATGTCCACGACATCGTTAATTTTCTCTCTCCATCAGAAGCCCACATAGCTATAACCTTATATAGGGTTCCCTCATTTATTCGTAGGTTCTTGGAATTTTTGCTTCTTGTGGGCATGAGGGAAGTAGGAGTCTAACACGACCGCTCTTCTTCTCACTCTATTTTTGTGATATGATTGTCATCATAGAGATTCTAGGGCTTAGATATTTGAGCCTTACCTAGAACAGCTCTCTTAAAACCTTAACTTCAGAGCTTCCATTTGGAAATTAAAAACACCAGAAACTATTCTCCTTGGTCTCGGATCCTACTTTTGTACCCATTACCTGAGACTGACCATTAGAGGTAGCCTAGCTAGCTGAGATGTACATAGGGCCACTGGACATCAAAAAGGAAAATTGCAAATAATATTTCAGAGTTTATGCTGGAGGGGGTGTGGAGAAAGGGGAACCCTCTTACACTGTTGGTGGGAATGTAAACTAGTACAGCCACTGTGGAAAACAGTGTGGAGATTCCTTAAAAAATTGCAAATAGAACTGCCTTATGACCCAGCAATCCCACTGCTGGGCATACACACCAAGGAAACCAGAATTGAAAGAGACACATGTACCCCAATGTTCATCGCAGCACTGTTTATAATAGCCAGGACATGGAAACAACCTAGATGTCCATCAACAGATGAATGGATAAGCAAGCTGTGGCATATATACACAATGGAGTATTACTCTGCCATTAAAAAGAA
>SJYV01002345.1:407384-476734 GCA_006410875.1 Neotragus pygmaeus | reverse complement strand
CTTTAGCATCATTCCTTCCAAAGAACACCCAGGACTGATCTCCTTTAGAATGGACTGGTTGGATCTCCTTGCAGTCCAAGGGACTCTCAAGAGTCTTCTCCAACACCACAGTGCAAAAGCATCAATTTTTCAGTGCTCAGCTTTCTTCACAGTCCAACTCTCACATCCATACATGACCACTGGAAAAACCATAGCCTTGACTAGACGGACCTTTGTTGGCAAAGTAATGTCTCTGCTTTTGAATATGCTATCTGGGTTGGTCATAACTTTCCTTCCAAGGGGTAAGCATTTTAATTTCATGGGTGCAATCACCGTCTGCAGTGATTTTGGAGCCCCCAAAATAATTCTGACACTGTTTCCACTGTTTCCCCATCTATTTGCCATGAAGTGGTGGGACCAGATGTCACAATCTTCATTTTCTGAATGTTGAGCTTTAAGCCAACTCTTTCACTCTCCTCTTACACTTTCATCAAGAGACTTTTTAGTTCCTCTTCACTTTCTGCCATCAGGGTGGTGTCATCTGCATATCTGAGGTGATTGATATTTCTCCCGGCAATCTGGATTCCAGCTTGTGCTTCTTCCAGCCCAACATTTCTCATGATGTACTCTGCATAGAAATTAAATAAGCAGGGTGACGGTATACAGTCTTGATGTACTCCTTTTCCTATTGGGAACCAGTCTGTTGTTCCATGTCCAGTTCTAACTGTTGCTTGCTGACCTGCATATAGGTTTCTCAAGAGGCAGGTCAGGTGGTCTGGTATTCCCATCTCTTTCAGAATTTTCCACAGTTTATGGTGCTCCATATAATCAAAGGCTTTGGCATAGTCAATAAAGCAGAAATAGATGTTTTTTCTGGAACTCTCTTGCTTTTTCCATGATCCAGCAGATGTTGGCAATGTGATCTCTGTTTCCTCTGCCTTCTCTAAAACCAGCTGGAACATCTGGAAGTTCATTGTTCACGTACTGCTGAAGCCTGGCTTGGAGAATTTTGAGCATTACTTTACTAGTGTGTGAGCATTAGAGACCCTATATAATAAAAGTGTATAAATAGGCATATATTGAAATGGTTATGATTGAAAGTTTTAATTCTATGTGATTTAGCTGCTAATATGATTTAGACTTCAATTTTTAATGAAGCAATAGTAGTACTTTTGAAAATGTATTTGAAATAAAAGCCCACACATAACTTTGATAAAAAGCAATGATCCGTATTTCATAAATATATTTCTTTTCTTATGAGTTAAACATAACATATAGGTTTACAAATTTTTTTCATTAAACCAAGTTATGTTATATAGCTTCTTAATTTTTCTATTAAATTATCTGCTCTTTCTCACATACACTATGGTAGTCTTCTAATTTCATGACTGTGGTCACCATCTGCAGTGATTTTGGAGCCCAAGAAAATAAAGTCTGTCACTGCTTTAACTTTTTTCTTCTTGTATTTACCATGAAGTGATGGAACTGAATGGCATGATTTTAATTTTTTTGAATGTTGAGTTTCAAGGCAGCTTTTCATTCTTCTCTTTTATCCTCATCAGGAGGCTCTTTAGTTCTTCGTTTTCTGCCATTAGGGGGGATCATCTACATATCTGACTTTGTTTATATGTCTCCCATCAATCTTGATTCCAGCTTGTGATTCACACAGCCTGGCATTTTGCACAATATACTCTGCATTTATCTTAAATAAGCAAGGTTACAATATACAGCCTTGGTGTATTCTTATCCCAATTTTTTGACTTGCTCTCCATTTCCAAGAAAAACTAAAAATGGAATTGATGACAGCATTTGCATTGATAGTTGACATATTCAGAGGTTTTAACACTGGCAATAGGTGCCCAACTTGCAGATATTTGGGCTTCCTAGGTGGCCCACCATGAAAATATTATAGAATGACTGTGGACATTGTCATTTACATAGGGCATCAGCAGTGCTGGTAGAGCTTTGGATAGCTAGTATCCACATCACAGCTGCACCTTTAGGGACCATTGTCAGTATAGTTGCTGCTTTCACTATCAGTGGTAACAGAGTATGTCCACAAGCAACTTAGAAGAAGAAACTGAGAAGTTATGTGGAAGACTGGAGGACTGATGTATGGAGATTATCAGAGGTTTTAAAGAGGAGTCCAATTTTTTTTTTAGAAAATGTAAGAGAAAGAGCTACAAAGAAATTTTATGCTCAACAGTTCAGTTCAGTTCAGTTGCTCAGTCATGTCCAACTCTGCAACCCCATGAGCCACAGCAAGCCAGGCCTCCCTGTCCATCACGAACCCCCAGAGTCTATCTAAACCCATGTCCATTGAGTCAATGATGTCATCCAACCATCTCATCCTCTGTCCTCCCCTTCTCCTCCTGTCTTCAACCTTTCCAAGCATCAGGGTCTTTTTCAATGAGTCAGTTCTTCGCATCAGGTGGCCAAAATATTTCAGCTTAAGCTTCTGCATCAGTCCTTCCAATGAATATTCAGGACTGATTTCCTTCAGGATGGACTGGTTGGATAGCCTTGCAGTCCAAGGGAATCTCAAGAGTCTTCTCCATCACCACAATTCAAAAGCATCAGTACTTCTGTGCTCACCTTTCTTTGTAGTCCAACTCTCGCATCCATACATGACTACTGGAAAAACCATAGCCTTGACTAGATGGAACTTTGATGTCAAAGTGATGTCTCTGCTTTTTAATATGCTGTCTAGCTTGGTCATAACTTTCCTTCCAAGGAGTAAGTGTCTTTTAATTTCATGGCTGCAAGCATCATCTGCAGTGATTTTGGAGCAGAAGAACATAAAGTCTATTTCTGTTTCTATTGTTTCTCCATTTATTTGCCATGAAGTGATGGGACCAGATGCTATAATCTTAGTTTTCTGATGTTGATCTTATAACTATGATCAAATTTATTTTAGAGATAAAGGATTAAANAAGCATCATCTGCAGTGATTTTGGAGCAGAAGAACATAAAGTCTATTTCTGTTTCTATTGTTTCTCCATTTATTTGCCATGAAGTGATGGGACCAGATGCTATAATCTTAGTTTTCTGATGTTGATCTTATAACTATGATCAAATTTATTTTAGAGATAAAGGATTAAATGATCTAGGAATCCAAGCGTGTGTGTATGTGTGCATATATGTGAGTGTTCATCTATGCTTCAGTGACATAATTGTCACAGTAAATTCAAGGTTTTGGTCCTATTTTTACTCCTATAAGTCATGAGAGTTTACATAATTGTTTTCAAATACTGTATTTTCTCATTTTAACTGAACATATCAATACCTGTCCTGCTTGCCTCACTTTCTTGTTGTATGGATAAAACAGAAGACTGCTTATGAAAGTGATTGATAAATTATAAAATGCTTTACAAATGCAAGCATTATTGCTTTTCAAATTAATTTGATGAATAATATATTGAACAGTTTTGTAACAAATAATAATACTAGGTTCAAAAAAATGGAATGGCATTTTCTGAATACAGCAATATCATTGATTTCAAAGTCCAGGTGATAATCAGAATTTAGGTCTCAAGGAATAGGAACTAGAATGAAAACTAAGCATTAAAGATCTTCTGTCACATCTCTTGGGTCATAGGGTTTCTCCTAGTGCTCTACTTTCTGTTGGTCTATCCTATTTATCTCTCTGTGAATTGTTTTCCTGCCTCATAACCTTTTGGGCACAATGCCTCATATTTGCAGTTTTAACTCTATTTTTTCTCTTGTTTAAGCTCTAGCAGATACTTACCACTGTGAATCTCTTCTATTTACCAGTTCAAATTTTTGAGATAGGGATCTGGTTGAACTTGTTCTTCATGATGAAGAATGTCATATAAATCATGAGCTATCAGTCTGTCCACTAGCTCCACTTAAATCATACTTCCTCAGTGATCTTATTATCTGTAGCTGGAGTAATGTGGTCAAGAAGTCCCCTGCCTACTTATAGTGGCGACACAGAGAGGCAAGTTCTTTGAGAAAAAGTAGAGTAGAAAGAGCAGTTTACAACACTGAGAAAATCTTTGCTATATTACCTTGTGCAATCTAGAGATTATATTTGGGCTGCTATAACAAAAATAATTATTTTGGGTGGCTTAAACAAGACATTTATTTTTCTTAGCTCTGGCGCTGAGAAGTTCAATATCAAAGTACTAGTAGATTTAGAGTCTGGTGAAGTCCAACTTCCTGATTCATAGGTAACTGCCTTTGATCTCTTTTTTTAAGGGCACCAATCTCATTCATAGGGGTTCCACCCTCATGACCTAATCACCTCTCCCCAGTACCATCACATTATTGGATTTTGACACATGAATTTTGGAACAACACAAACATTCAGTCCATAACAAGAGACCAGCAGTGAAATAACATGAAGGCACTGGATCCTGGGCACAGTGGAGTCATGGAAGAAAGCACAGGCAGAAAACGTTTAGAAATAAGAAAAAACAATTTCACCAACTTTAGAATTCTGATTAGGTCTGCCTCTGAGTGCTATCATTTCTACTGAATATTTTATTAGTTTTTCTGACATGATGAATGGGTTTGTTGATATAAAAAAATGAAATATAATGTGTTAAAGAGCCTCTTGATGAAAGTGAAAGAAGAGAGTAAAAAAGCTGGCCTAAAACTCAGCATTCAAAAAACTAAGATCATGGCATCCAGTCCCATCACTTCATGGCAAATAAATGGAGAAACAATAGAAACAGAGATAGACTTTATGTTCTTCAGCTGCAAAATCACTGCAGATGGTGACTGCAGCCATGAAAGTAAAAGAAACTTGCTCCTTGGAAGAATCTATGACCAATCTAGACAGCATATTAAAAAGCAGAGACATTACTTTGCCAAAAAAGGTCCATCTAGTCAAAGCTATGGTTTTTACAGTAGTCATGTATGGATGTGAGAGTTGGACTATAAAGAAAGTTGAGCACTGAAGAACTGATGCTTTTGAAGTGTGGTGTTGAAAAAGACTCTTGAGAGTCCCTTGGACTACAAGGAGATCCAAGCAGTCCATCCTACAGGGAATCAGTTCTGAATATTCATTGGAAGGACTGATGAAGAAGCTTAAGCTGAAATACTTTGGCCACCTGATGTGAAGAACTGACTCATTGGAAAAGACCCTGAATCTGGGAAAAATTGAAGACAGGAGAAGAAGAGGAGGACAGAGGATGAAATGGTTGGATGGCATCACTGACTTGATGGACCTGAGTTTGAGGAAGCTCTGGGAGTTGATGATGAGCCAGGAAGCCTGGTTACAGCAGTCTATGGGGGTGCAAAGAGTTGGACATGACTGAGTGACTGAACTGAACTGAAAAACTTTATATTTTAGTTTATAAAGTATAATAGCACTTTGATGTTAGAGGAGATTTGCCTAATTATATTCTATTAAAGTTCATCTACATTTCTTGAGTACACACATTAATAATCTTAAGGAACCCACAGTTTTTTTGGTGGATATGGCAAACATTCACAGAGAAATGACTAGCATTAACAATGCCGCTAATGTGACATTTGATGAAAGATGCCTAAAAAACTTATACATATTTTCTGACAAAAATTTAACACTAGGATTTTTTCTTATTTTTGCTTCTTTTCTGCAGTACTCTTACCTTTCTTGTCACTGAGACACTTTGATTGAAGAGGATTTGCCTTGTTGCTTTGCACATCTAAGTCGAGACGGGTCCCATTGATTACTTTGGGTTGACAAATGACACAAATGTTAGTTATCCTTTCTATCTCTGTGTGTGAAGTCTAGATACATTATGTCATTGTACAAAACTGCATATGAAATCAATAAACTCAGGGAAAATGGCTATAAAATGACAATTCTTTAAGTCAAGGGAAAGTAAATTGCTTGTGCTGCCCAGATAGTTTGGTATTTGTTGCCTGTTTCCATAAGAGAGATATTCTTTCCAATAACTTCAGGCTCAGGAATTATAGTTAGTCACCATAAGCCTATAAGTCTGATGCATTAATCTTTATATATGTTCCTTTCCATTGCATCTTGCTTTATTTATGGAAATCATTTTGCTAGAGTAATACCATAATCTATACAACTTGTTTTCATGAGGAACTGAAGTTTTAAAAAATAGATCAAAATAAAACTAGTGATGAAATACCTTTTGAAAAGTACCCTGAAGAAATTACTATTTATTGGTTTTGATAAATGTTTCCCAGATTCCCTTTAACGTTGAAAGCTTGGCTGTGTTTATAAATCATCACTTAACACTCTAGTGATTTTTTTGAAGTATAACATTTGGGACCATCACTTTTTTGTTCTAATCTTGGACTCATCTAATGTTTTTTATCTTGTACTATTTGTTCTTTTTAAAGAAAAAGCTATGAGAGCTTATCATAAAACAGAGCATGTGAATGTAATAGAAAAGGTTTTCAAATTTATATTCATCCCACAATCATCCCTGATGGTTCAGACAGGAAAGAATCTGCCTGTAATGCAAGAGACCTGGGTTCATTTCCAGGGATGGGAAGATCCCCTGGAGAAGGGAATGGCTACCCACTCCAGTATTCTTGCCTGGGGAATTTCATGGACAGAGGAGCCTGGCAGGCTATATTCCGTGGGGTTGCAAAAAGTCAGACACCAGACAAAACTGAGTGACTTGCACTTTCATTTTCAAAATCTTCAGGAGAAAAAAGTAATAGCTGATTGAAGCTGTGATTGTAAAAATGTTGTCCACACAAATGTGAGTTTATTTTACTAAAATTTCAAATGAAAAAATTCTCATTACAATAAATGCTTTGATCAACTTGTTGGTGATATTACCATTATGTCTCCAGCTGCCATAAATATCTTCTTAGTAAGATGTTGCTCCAGCCATCTCAGCTTATGGAATTGGCCATAAGAATTTTAATTAAAACATGCTGAGTAACTCTTATGAGTGAAGAATCTAATCTGTTTTGGTCTAGGACCTAAGTCGTGGCAGGTCAATGGGCCTAATATGCATTTTATTATTAATAATTATAATATTATTATCAATGTTATTAACTTAATACTAGAATTAAAATGCATTTTATTTGTTTAATTGCTCTTAAGTATATTATTGTCAATCATTTATTTATTTTTAAAGATGAGCTCATAGTTTTCAAAAGAAAATTATTAGTGCATACAGGAGTCCAGAGACCCATGTATTCAGGAACATTCTCAGTATTAAGTAACAAAAAAAGTAGCAATAATCAAGGTTACTAACTCTTACAGCCGTTCAGCTAAAACCAATGCATTAAATTTATTCAGAGCTTACTAAATTCTGAGCATGTTACAATTTTTTACAACTATCTTTTGGTTTAATCTTTATAGTAATTTTATACAGCAGGTATAGATATCTCCATTTTAGAGAGGTAAAGAAAAAAAATAAGTTTATCATACAAGGATTTGAAGTGGCATTACCAGGATTTTAAGCAAATTTTTCTGATAGTCATCTTCTGCTGCTGCTAGGTCACTTCAGTCGTGTCCGACTCTGTGCAACCCCATAGATAGCAGCCCACCAGCCTCATCTGTCCTTGGAATTCTCCAGGCAAGAACACTGGAGTGGGTTGCCATTTCCTTCTCCAATGCATGAAAGTGAAAAGTGAAAGTGAAGTCGCTCAGTCGTGTCTGACTATTAGCGACCACCTGGACTATAGCCTACCAGGCTCCACCATCAATGGAATTTTCAAGGCAAGAGTACTGGAGTGGGTTGCCATTTCCTTTTCCAGGGTATCTTCACTACCCAGGGATCAAACCCAGGTCTCCTACATTGCTGGTAGATGCTTTACCCTCTGAGCCATCAGTGAAGCAAAGGTATTAACATGATGCATTTATTGTGTATATATAGTGAAGCTAAATTCCCTTCTAACACTTCATATTTGGTATGCAGAGAGGACATCTTGTTCTTTAGCACTACTTGAGCACACTTGATCTGCTTAGTAGGAGAAAAAAAAAGCCTCAATTCAATCTAGAACATTGTATTAAACACTCTTCTACCCCAGCTGTGATGGCTATTCTGTATTCTCCCATACCCATTCTATCGTTCACTGCCCTGTTCTATGCCCAAAAGTCCAGGTCAGTCTTGCCCTCTGATTTCTGTTGGATTTGGAAAATGAAAGGAATCAACTGAAGATGAGAAGAGTGGAGGAAATAATATATAAGATACTATTCAAATCCATTCCTTCTTTGAAGGACTAGTGTTTTGGCAGGGGTTCACTTTCTGTGACTATGACTCTAGTCCCATTGTGTAAGGCCACAGTCTACACTCGCTACTTCAGGGACAGTAATGGGTTTATCTTATTTCCAGCTCTGAAAAGCATCCTTCTGTTAAATTCCCTTCAATTATCCCTTTTAGGGTACAACTTGTTTCTTCCTAGGATCCTAATTAACATATAATCCTTTAGAATAATTCAAGAAGCTTCTTCCCAAGCAGCAGCTATTTACTTTAGCTTGTGTAGTCATGCTGCAAAGAAAGAACAAATAGAGATTTTGTTGGCACAGTGCAAAACTACAGATTCCAAACTCTTACATGATTGAATCTGATTCTGGTCAGCATCCTTAGTGAAGGGGTGTGTTTCATGTAGTCTTAGACCTGGCTTAGTCATGGGTTATCTAGGAGATGAGACTTTTATTAGAATAAAGAATATCCATGTTTTTTATATCAATGTTCTATCCAAGATAATTTGAGAAATACTAAAAGAGACTAAGTAATATGTCTCTGCTAAATATACATAATGATGTGGGGTTCTATTCACCACAGGCACAGTGGATATAGGACAATACCTTTGTATCATGTCTGGCAATGTGCTCCTCAGAAGCAAATCATTCTTGATAGAGACAGGGCAGGGGCAGGCAAGGACTCTTGTCAGGACTGCAGCTGTGTCTTCTGCATGGAGAGAACCAAGAAGTATTCCTCTGTAATTAACCTTATTCTCAATGAGATTTCACATTTTAAATAATGAACGAGATGACAGAATGCCAATGATACTGAACTAAGGAGTCTCAACAGCACATCTAAGGAAGGACAGCAGTGTCCCAAATAACCCTAGAAACAACATTCTACAACAAATTAATGAAATTCATTAAGTAGAGTTCAGGACAATATACTTAACCAAAAGGAAATCAAGCTGAACAAATTCAATATGAAAAAAAGCTTTGTTGTGAATGAGGAAATCAGAAAAAGAATTAATGATGAGAATCATTCAAAAAATGATTTTAAAATGGCATCATACACACACATACACATGCACATTTATATATACATTATGATGTATATAGGCTTCCCTCGTGGCTCAGAGGGCAAAGCTTCTGCCTACAATGCAAGAGACCTGAGTTTGATCCCTGGGTCGGGAAGATCCCCTGAAGAAGGAAATGGCAACCCATTCCAGTACTCTTGCCTGAAAAATCCCATGGATGGAGAAACCTGGTAGGCTACAGTCCGTGGGGTTGCAAAGAGTCAGACATGACTGAGAAACTTCACTATGATGTGTATATAGACATCAGTATGATACTTTACCAATAAAGGTCTGTGTAGTCAAAGCTATGATTTTTTCAGTAGTCATGTATGGACGTGAGAATTGGACCATAAAGAAAGCTGAGAGCCGCAGAATTGATCCTTTTAAACTGTGGTGTTGGAGAAGACACTTGAGAGTCCCTTGGACTGCAAGAAGATCCAACCACTCTATCCTGAAAGAAATCAGTCCTGAATATTCACTGGAAGGACTGATGCTGAAGCTGAAACTCCAATACTTTGGCCACNCCAACTCTCACATCCATACATGACCACAGGAAAAACCATAGCCTTGACTAGATGGACCTTAGTCAGCAAAGTAATGTCTCTGCTTTTGAATATACTATCTAGGTTGGTCATAACTTTTCTTCCAAGGAGTAAACGTCTTTTAATTTCATGGCTGCAGTCATCATCTGCATAGCCACCTGGAAAACAAATTTCTCATATTTAACTTTTTACTTAATATTTAAAACAAAGTGCTTGTGTACAAATTTGATTTTCCAGATAGTACTATATGTTATTGTTCATTCTCTGAGAAGGAAGTATCTTTAGGAAAAACAAAATTCCTCACCCAAATGAGAAAATATGCTAGATTTACCTCTCTGTTTTACTAAATTTATCTTAGAAAGCTGTGCACCCAGATCTAATCCCAACTTAAATTTTAGTATAGCGTGAACCACTATTCAAAACTAACTTGTTCTATGTTTATAATTGTGTTTATTGAAATATAGTATTACAGTATTATGTTAGTTTTAGGTGTACAGCAAAGTGATTCAGTCAGATTCTTTTCCATTATAAGTTATTGCAAGATATTGAATATAGTTCCTGTGATAGCAAACTTGATAGTGTGTCCTTGTTGTATATTTTATATTTAATAGTTTGCATCTATTAATTCCAAGCTCCTAATTTATCCCTCCCTCCACCTTTTGGTAACCATGTTTGTTTTCTATANTAAGTTATTGCAAGATATTGAATATAGTTCCTGTGATAGCAAACTTGATAGTGTGTCCTTGTTGTATATTTTATATTTAATAGTTTGCATCTATTAATTCCAAGCTCCTAATTTATCCCTCCCTCCACCTTTTGGTAACCATGTTTGTTTTCTATATTTGTAATTTAAAAGTAGGAATACTTTTCTTGGTAAAATTCACTCTTACATGTTGTTTGAGTTTTTTTTTTAATATAAATATATTTATTTTAATTGAAGGCTAATTACTTAGCTACATGCCAACTCATTTAGGTTTTTGAATTTATTGATTTTTTTTTCAATTAGTGTGAAATACTAACAGGAGAAAAATAAATTATAAATAATAATTGGGGGAAATCAAATCTATTACTCATTTGACTTCTAGATAAAAATGTCAAGTTAATGGAATAGGAAATAGGCAATCTTCAGAAACAAACCAAAACCAAACAAAAAAGATGCTGTGGTCAATATAATTTGGGGTAGTAGTGTACATTTTATATGCCATTAGAAATCCAAGCATAAGCTACCACATAAGAGGTTCTGAAAAGTCTCCCAAAAAAGAAACCTATCTTACTTTAATGTTTTCTTAGTAATTTCCAAATATTCTATCATCACAGAACACCTTTTTCTCATAACTTCCTAAGGCACAAATATTTCTCTGGACGTGTGGGAAATGCTCAGACAACAAAAATGTCTTATTTTGAATACTTAAAAGCTGCTCTTCTACAATAATGTTTTGTAGAGTCTGATTATTTAGAAGCAAATTCATTTTACAGTTGTCAACATTTCATTCCTGGAATGTAAAAGTATTGACTGAACTTATTATTCATGCAGAACAACCCAAGAGAATAATTTTAACAAGTTCAATTAAGTCAGATGCATAAATTAATTTCAAACAACAAACTATTTTTGGAAAAGGAGCATTTGAAAAAAAATTTTTCAAGGATATCATGGTGGCTTAATTAACAATTATCCCATATTTATTCTGGTGAAAATAATATACATAGATGAAAATTTAGACTAACTACTTTCACTTATCATAATATGTGTATGGTTCAGCTTTCCCAAAGTATCCATGGCTTTTCCTTAGACACTCTGAAGGAGCTATAGCTAGAATTAAGAATTACAGGTGCACCAAGATAACACTGAACTTCACATCCATTTCAGTAACGTTTAATTCAAATGAGTTAACATTTATTGAGCTAATTTATTGAATGTCTACTACTTGACATTCCCTATGTAGGCTTTGTATTGTTTTTTCCTCTATGCTTGACTTTATATCACCTTATTTTATTTTAATGTCAGCACTTGGAAAAAGTTATTCAGTACAGACAGAAAAGCTAAAGTTCATAGAAATTAATTGTGTTGTAAAAAACTTCATAATTAGTAAACTGTGGAGTCAAAATATAGAGCCAGGTGTTCTTACACCACCTCCATGAATCTGACCACATGACTGCAGTATTCTGCTACTAGATTTTACCATGCAAGAGATTTTGGAGTATTCCTACTAAGAATGCACATATTTAAAGCTAACTGGGTGCAGACTATGTTGGTGCCATATCATTATATGTGTCCAACTTCTTTAAATATACTGTCTTCTTTATTAAATGGTAATAACCATTAAGAGTGAATTAATCAATGTGAAATACTTAGAACAGCACTTAGCACACAGTAAATGTTTGCTTAATGCTAGCCAAAACAATTTCAATAACTTTGGAATGTGTTTGTTTTTTAATTTGGGAATCAACTAGTTATTCTTTTTATTTTATACTGAGTTTTCAATATGTGTGGATTTTATTTATAAACATTGTTTAAAGATTTCAAAACCTCTACATTTATATTTTCTTATAGATTAATAATCTTAAAGATTATTCAACTTTTTGAAATTATTCTTTCAGCATTTTCTCCTACATTTCCAAACACCATGCAGTTCATTGGTATTTCTCTTAACACTGTAAGAACTGTCATTGGATATCCACAATGGAAGTATTAGTATTTAGCTTTCTGTCATATACCTGCCTCCACATCACATATTCATGCTTCTAATTTCCCACTCTCCCAATGTAATTTTTGTCATTCCTGTATTCAATTTTATATGTATATTGCTGAGCCATATACACAGTAATATCTTAATAACACTTCCTTTACTGCACAACTTTTTTTTTCCCCGGACTTAGTCATTCTGTTTTTCTGCTTTGTTTTCTATACACTGAACACGAATTTATCCTCCTATTCTTTTTTCAGTTGCATAATTTTTTCTTTAATGTTTGAATACTTTCAGTACAGTATTCTATGAAATTTCATCTTGAAAATCTCTTTCACAGCCTCTGTTTTGAGGGTAGGAGTGAGTAGGAGAGCAATACCCTTAAACATTCCAGGGTTTTTCCTTTGCTTCTTTTTGCCAAAACTCATGACTTCTTTGTTTCCTCCCTTGGTTTTATGAAGTATATCTTGCCATGGCTTTCTAAAACAAGTGTATTAGAGTAAATGTTTGAGATATTGCCTGTGTAAAAATGTCTATATTTTGCTTTCACATTTGAGTGATAATTTCATTTGTTTATGGGCTTCCCTGGTGGCTAGACAGTAAAGAATCTGTCTGCAATGTGGGAGACCTGGATTCAATTCCTGAGTTGGGAAGATCCCTTGGAGAAAGGAATGACTACCCACTCCAGTATTCTTGCCTGGAGAATCCCATGGACAGAGACTACAGTCCATGAGGCCACAAAGAGTCGAACAGGACTGATCTACTAACACTTTCACTTTTACACTCACTTAGTTTGTATTCCAACTGAAAGTGTTTTATTTATTTATTTATTTATTATTTTTTATTTTTTTTACTTTATTTTACTTTACAATACTCTATTGGTTTGCCATACATCGACCTGAATCCAGCTCCAAGTGTTTTTATGCTAAACATTTTCTATTGTTTTTTAGCTTCCAGTGCTGCTGCTCAAAAGACCAAAAGAATAAAATATTTTTATATCTTTGAATTTCTTAGTAAGACATCTTTTCTCTCTCTGAAAATCTTTTCTTTGCCTTTAATGTTCTGAAATTTCACAGGAATATGTCTTTTTAAAATGTATTTTCATACAATGCAGTACTACTGGATATCAATAAATATCAATTACATGATACTGGGATTCTCTGGTAGCTCACTTGGTAAAGAAAGAATCTGTGTGCGGTGCAGGAGACGCCAGTTCAGTTCCTGATTTAGGAAGATTCACTGGAGAAGGGATAGGCTACCCACTGCAGTATTCTTGGGCTTCCCTCATGGATTAGCTGGTAAAGAATCCACCTGCAATCTAGCAGACCTGGGTTTGATCCCTGGTTTGGGAAGATCCCCTGGAGAAAGGAACAGCTACCTACTCCAGTATTCTGGCCAAGAGAATTCCATAGACTGTATAGACTGGGGTTGCAAAGTGTCAGACATGACTGAGTGACTTTCACTTTCATGCCATACTTATTAGACAAGTAAAAGTATTCTCTACGTCTTTTAATTAGGAAAATTCCTTAAAACATTTTTTTATTAATTTGATAGCTTCTTATTCTTCTCGCTTGGATGCTAGATCATTTGAAGTCCTCCTCTAATTTTCTTTTTTCCTCTCTTATTTTTTCTTTAATTTTCTACCATCTGAAAGATTTCATCAACTTTTATATGCAGTTTTTCTACTCTCATTATTTTAATTTACTAGGGATATCTTTTTGTTCCATAAATAATATTTTTATAATATTATGCTATTATCATAGCTCAATACATTTTCATACATCTCTGAGGTTATAATTATCAGTTGTTTTTTTTTTTATTTTGTAGATTTACAATAGTTGCAAAAATAGTGCAGAGTGTCCTCATATACCTACACTCATTTTCCCTTAAAGCTAATATCTTTCATAACCATTGCACAATGATCAAAATGAAGAAATTAACATTAACAAAATACTATAAATTAAACTATACACTTCATTCAGATTTTACCAGAGTTTTTTTCCTTTAATATATTTCTGCTTTACTGACTATGCCAAAGCCTTTGACTATGTGGAGCACAATAGACTGGAAAATTCTGAAAGAGATGGGAATACCAGACCACCTGTCCTACCTCTTAATAAACCTATATGCAGGTCAGGAAGCAACAGTTAGAACTGGACGTGGACAACAGACTGGTTCCAAATAGGAAAAGGTGTACGTCAAGGCTGTATATTGTCACCCTGCTTATTTAACNCTTCATAAAATTCCCATATCTTAGGTGTTTTCTTGGATGGATTGTGATCATTGTTTACAGATTTGTAACTGCCACACGAAACAAGATACAGAACATCTTCATCATTTGAAAAAGTTTTATGTGACATGAGAACAAGTATATGGATGCCAAGGGAGAAAGTGGGAGAGGAATTGGAAGATTGGGATCAGCACCAATACTACTGATATTATGTATAAAATAGATAACTAATGAGAACATACTGTAGGCATAGTAACTACTTAATGCCCTGTGGTGACCTGAATTGGAGGTTCA
Organism: Neotragus pygmaeus; assembly: GCA_006410875.1. Lineage (NCBI taxonomy): Eukaryota > Metazoa > Chordata > Mammalia > Artiodactyla > Bovidae > Neotragus > Neotragus pygmaeus. Next base: position 461,798 of record SJYV01002345.1, on the reverse strand, counting down.
AAAGGGAGGGGATAAACATGTCTGTATGGCTGATTCATTTTGCTATACAGTAGAAACCAACACAACACTGTAAAGCGACTATGCTCCGATAAAAATTAATTTTAAAAGTTCTATGTGCCCCTTTTCAGTCCATTCTTCCCTCCTCCTCCCCATCTTCACAGTCACATGTCTATACATGGAATTGCACGTTTTATGCATTCTTTTGGGCTTCCTAGGTAGTGCAGTGGTAAAGAATCTGCCTGCCAATGCAGGAGACACAGATTCGACCCCTGGGTCGGGAAGATCCCTGGAGAAGGAAATGGTAACCCACTCTAGTATTCTTGCTTGGAAAAGTCCATGGACAGAGGAGCCTGGTGGGCCATAATTCCTTGGGTCACAAAGAGGCAGACCAAGTGACTGAGTGCAAGCACAGATTCTTTTGTCCTCAGCTTTTTTCACTTAATGCAAGGATTGATAAACTTTTAAAACACTTAAAAAAAATAAAGAACCATAAGGTAAATGCTCTTGGCTTTGTGTGCCACTTGGTCTCTGTCTGAGCTACTCAGCTCTGCTGCTGTAGCACCAAAGCGGTCATAGACAGTCAGACATGAATGGGTGCGGCTGGGTTCCAATAACACTTAGTTATAAAAACAGATGGTGGACTAGATTTGGCCTGTGGACCGCAGTTTGCCAATGCTTGGCTTAACATAATATTTTTTATATTTATCAATGTTCTTGCATGTATTAGTTGCTCATTCTTTTTACTACTGAGGATTAGCTTTATAGTTTGAATACATCACAGTTTATTTATCCATCTTCCTGTTGATGGACATTTGGGCTGTTTCCAGTTTGGGGCTATTATGAATAGGGCTGCTCTAAACATTCTTATACACGTCTTTTGGAGAACATATGTTTTCATTTCTCTTGGGTAAATACCTAGGAAGGGAATTGCTGAGTCACAGGGTAGATGAATGTTTAACCTCAAAGAAACTGCCAAATAGCTCTTCAAATTGGTTGTGCCATTTGACAGCCTCATCAGCAATGTCTGTGAATTGCATTGGCTGCCATTACTGCCAACATGTGGTGTTGTTAGTCTTGATTTTAGCCAGTCTGATGGGTGTAACTCAATCGCTCCCTGAATTATGCCCTTTGCCCTTCATGATCATCTTTCTATCTGTTATTTTTTACATCATTTTTAACCCCATCTCGTTTCCTCTGTGCTTCAGTTCAGGTTAGTTCAGTCGGTCAGTTGTGTCTGACTCTTTGTGACCTCATGAATCGCAGCACGCCAGGCCTCCCTGTCCATCACCAACTNGGCATTACCGACTCAATGGACATGGGTTTGGGTGAACTCCGGGAGTTGGTGATGGACAGGGAGGCCTGGCATGGTGCAATTCATGGGCTCACAAAGAGTCGGACATGACTGAGTGACTGAACTGAACTGACTGAGCTGAATGTGTTTTATCTCTTCCAGAATTGCACACAACACCTAACCTTCATGACTCCTTAGTCTCCTTAGATCTGTGTCAGTTCCTCAGTCATTCTTTGTCTTTCTTGATCTTTCTTTTTAAGAGTATTGAACTGTTGTTTTCTAACATACCATTCAGTATGTGTTTATGTAGTATTTTCACATGATTAGATTGAGGTTGTGAGTTCTGCAGAAAAGAAGGTAATGTACACTTCTCAATATTTCATCTCAAAGATACCTGATATTTATATGTCTTATTACTGATGACAGTTGCCTTGATTATCTGGGTAAGGTGGTTTCTCCCTGTTTTATTCACTGTAAAAGTACTTTTTTCATTCTTATCAAATTTTGCAGTTAATTAATATTTTAAGAGAGATTCTTGAGACTGCATTATTCTGTTTCATCTCACACATTGGCACCTTAGTTTTAGCTTCCATGGCAAGGGGTATATATTACTCACAGTAATTATTTTCTTTATGTATAATTGTGATTTTTATTTTTCTCATGCCTTCTTCATATAATAATTGGAATTCTCATTTTTAATTGGAGTATAGTTGTTTTGCACTACTTTGTCAATTTCTCCTATACAGCAATGTGTTTAATTATTTTATATGGAAGAGTTCTGTCTTCTCTTCCAATTCTTATTTATTTATTTATATACATATAGAGTCATGGATATTTATTTTATTCTCTGAGTTTAATACTATGATTTATTTTCTTGCTTTGACTGTTCTTGCTTTGATCTTTGATCATTGTGTCATTCTGGTTTCAGTGACATTTTAGCATACATTCACCTATTTTTGAGCACTTTTTTATTTAAAATATTATGCAATGTATAGAAAGAGCACAGCAAGATGTTCCAGGCTCATCAATTATTTATATTGTCCCAGCCCTGGAATCAACAACTTTCTAAGGAGCCCTGGTTAGATTTGACAGAATAATGGTATTTAGAAACTAAATCTTGGCCCTAAGTCTAGAACTGTTTATAGGACCTTTGAGTGAACAGACCTTGAAAATATATGTATACACATATTAAGTCACATATACACACACATATCTGTATCCCCAAATCTGTCCTTTTGCCTCCTCCTTCCCTTCTAGTGTGCATTGTATCTTTGCACTATGTGTTATTGAGACCTCACCAATGGCAGAATTACCTTCTTAACTGCAAATATCAATTTTTCTCTTTCTGGCATTAGTTATGTAGCTCCTTAAAATATAACATTCATTTCTCAATCCTATAAGGGGTCACAATGGCCTACCACTTGTATATGCAGACATCTTTGGTAAACTTTATATGTATAACGTCAATATATTATTTCCCTTAAAGACAGTGGTTGGTACAGAACAGACAGGTCAGATGGGGAGATACTGGGCTGTACCTAATGGAAATTCTTAGTTAAAATACTTACTTATGGCCTTATTAATATTCCTAGCTATATTTACTTATATTCTATTTTACAAGAGTATTATTTCTTGAATTACCAAGTGTGTGACTGAAACTCAGATAAAATTAATGATTAGGAAATTTGAAAAGATTGACCAAATATACAGTTCTATAAGGTCAATGATCCTGATAGTATAACTCTAGATATGGGAAGAAGCTATAAGAGAGAACCATTTCCCAGGCCATGACAAGTAATAAGACAGGCAGTCCAGACACTTTCTGTTTACTATCAACAGGGCCTCTTCCAGTAAAAGCATGCTGCGACTTATAAATGAAATCCTCACCTGACCTGGGAATGAGCATTGCTATTGCCTTGGGACAAATTGGTCACAAAATGCCTCCCAGAGCCTGATTAAAATTAAGACCAAAAAGAAAGAGATTGTAAAATAAAGAATGTTGTCTACCATCCAGTTCTAAAATAATCAAGTTGTTAATCAGTGCAGTTAATTAACCTACAAAGGAATTCAGATGATCAGGATGAGGCAATTCATACTCTGGGAAAACTGACAAAACAGGCCTTCAGATAGTTAGGTATTTTCATAAGAAAATTTTTTATGAACCTGAACTTTTGCATCTTCCCATACTTGGAAAAGCACTGAAAGCACTCACTAAGGTGTCCATTCCATGTGAGTGGCTGTTTTTCAGTCACTAAGCTGGGTCCAACTCTCTGCAACCCCATGGACTGCAGCACATCAGGCTTCCCTGTGCTTCACTAACTCCCTAGATTTGCTCAAATTCATGTCCATTGAGTTAGTGATGCTATCTGACTATCTTATCCTCTGTTGCCCCCTTCTCCTCCTGCCCTCAATCTTCCCCATCATCTTTTTCCAATGAGTTGTTTCTTCACATCAGATGGCCAAAGAATTAGAGCTTCAGCTTCAGCATCAGTCCTTCCAATGAATATTCAGGATTGATTTCCTTTAGGATTGACTGGTTTGATCTTGTTGCTGTCCACGGGACTCTCAAAAGCCTTCAGCTCTTACATCCACAATGACTACTGGAAAAACTATAGCTTTGGCTATATAGACCTATGTTGGCAGAGTGATGTCTCTGCTTTTTAATATACTGTCTAGGTTTGTCAAAGCTTTTCTTTCAAGGAGCAGGCATCTTTTAATTCTGTGGCTACAGTCATTGTCTGCAGTGAAATTGGAGCCCCAGGAAATGAAATCTGCCACTGCTTCCACTTTTTCCCCATCTATTTACCATAAAGTGATGAGACTGCATGCCATGATCTTAGTTTTTTGAATGTTGCATTTTAAGCCAGTTTTTTCATTCTCCTCTTTCACTTTAGTTCCTTATCACTTTCTACCATTAGGGTGGTGTCATCTGCAAATCTGAGGTTGTTGATATTTCTCCTGTGAATCTTGATTCCAGCTTGTGATTCATCCAGCATGACATTACTCATAATGTACTCTGCATATAAGTTAAATAAGAAAGAAAGAGAGATATTGAAGTTGCTTAGTCGTGTCCAACACTTTGTAACCCCATGGACTGTAGCCTACCAGGCTCCTCTGTCCATGGAATTTTCCAGGCAAGAGTACTGGAGTGGGTTGCCATTTCCTTCTCCAGGGGATCTTCCTGACCCAGGATCAAACCCGTGTCTTCAGCATTGCAGGCAGACACTTTACCATTTGAGCCACCAGGGAAGCTCTAAGTTAAATAAGTTAAATTAGNGGAATTTTCCAGGCAAGAGTACTGGAGTGGGTTGCCATTTCCTTCTCCAGGGGATCTTCCTGACCCAGGATCAAACCCGTGTCTTCAGCATTGCAGGCAGACACTTTACCATTTGAGCCACCAGGGAAGCTCTAAGTTAAATAAGTTAAATTAGCAGGCTGACAATATACAGCCTTCATATATTCCTTGCCTAATTTTGAAACAGTCTTCTGTTCCATGTAGCAGTGAGTTGTTCAAATAAGAAGTTCTGTTTCTTTCTTAGATCGATTATTAATAAACTTTTGGTCAACCATTTAAAATCACTTTATATTGATAGCTGCAATTCTAATCCCACACCACAGAGCCCATCTCGAGTTTGTCTTTACATATCTGTATTGTCTTTTTCCAAAACAGGAAAATCACTCTCACTTTGCATGCAGTTCAGTTGCTCAGTCGTGTCCAACTCTTTGTGACCACATGGACTCCAGCACACCAGGCTTCCCTGTCCTTCACTGTTCCCTAGAGTTTTTTTCAAATGCATGTCTATTGAGTCAATGATGCCATCCAACCATCTCATCCTCCGCTGTCCCCTTCTCCTCCATCGTTCAATCTTTCCCAGGATCAGGGTCTTTTCCAATGAGTTAGTTTTTCACATCAGGTAGCCAAAGTATTGCAGCTTCAGCTTCAGCCTCAGTCTTTCCAACAAATATTCAGGACTGATTTCCTTTAGGATAGACTGATTGAATCTCCTTGCAGTCCAAGGGACTGTCAAGAGTCTTCTCCAGCACCACAGTTCAAAAGCATCAATTCTTTGGCACTCAGCTTTCTTTGTAGTCCAACTCTCAGATCCATACATGACTACTAGAAAAACCACAGCTTTGACTAGAAGGACTTTTATTAGCAAAGTAATGTCTCTGCTCAGCTATATATTTATTTGTTTGCTCACCCCTACTGTATAAGTAAAGTAGTTCTGAAATTCTAAGCTATATTCCTATGAGAATCAAATCTGTTAACTAGATTATAGTATTTGTAAACTGTTCTTTTTGTTATTAGCCTTATAGAATCTAATCAAAATGCTTCTTTCCAAAGTAATTTACTGTATCATTTTCCTAGGGCTGCCATAACAAGGTGTCAAAACTGAATAGCTTAAAACAACAGAAATGTATTGTCTCACAGTTTAGGGGGCTATATGCCTGAAGTCAAGGGGCCAAGTCAATTCACTAAGGGGCCATATTCTCTCTGATGGCTTTAGAGAGATAATCCTTGCCTGCCTATTTTAGCTTATAGTGTTTGCCAGCAATTCTTCCCATTCTTTGACTAGTAGATATATCATTTTGTTCCATATGGACCTCTTCTCTCTGTGTGGCTTCAAATTGTCTTCCCTTTGTGTGCATCTGTCTCTATGTTCAGATTTCCCTTTTTGATGAGGGCACCAATCATTGGGTTAGGCTTCACTTTGATGGCCTCATTTTTGCTTGATTGGATCTGTAAAACTCCCATTTCCTAATATGATCACATTCACAGATACTGGAGGTTAGCACTTCAACGTATCTTTTTTAGAGGACACAATTCAACTTCTTATTATGGCAATATTATTATGTATTATATAGTTAGATTCGTTTGTTACAGTTTACATTCTATTTTGGATTATGTGAAAAAGTGTTAGTTGCTCAGTCGTGTCCAACTCTTTGTGACTCCATGGACTGTAGCTCACCAGACTCTTGTCCATGGGATTCCTCAGGCAAGAATACTGGAGTCTGTTGCCATTCTCTTCTCCTGGGAATCTTCTGGACACAGGAATTGAACTGGGTCTCCTGCATTCCAGGCAGATTCTTTACCATCTGAGCCACCAGGGAAACCCATGGTTTTTTTTTGGGGGGGGGAGGATTCTATTTATATCCAAGTGATATTTTAGATTTTCATATATTAGCACAATAGATTTTCTTCCTTATGATGTACATTTGGGTGCATTATGACAAATGCCTAAAGGCATACGTCCACTCCCACAGTGCAGGCTGATTCTTTACTGACTGAGTTAAAAGGGAAGCCCATTTTCCAGAGAAAGCGCTTATGAATTCATGCTGAAAAAGGCCTGATTCTATCTGTATCCACACAGTTCCTGGAGTCTGGCAGAGATAAATGTGTAAGGATCACAGACACAATATAAATCACTTACTTTATTCCCAAATTTTCAGAATGATAATCCCACTCTCAACTGTACTAGGTATGCTCCCATACAAGAGACTTTCAGCATAATTCTCTGTAGACAGTGAACATTGTTATGGGTTGAGTCATGCCCCCTCAAAGTTCAGATGTTGAAATCCTGACACCCAATACCTCCAAGTGCGACCTTATTTGGAGACAGGATCTTTAGAGAAGTAGTCAAGTTTAAGTGAAGTCATTAGGTTGTGCCCTAATTCACTGTGACTGACGTTAATGCTACATGTGTTTATCTGATTTTGGGGTTTTCTTGAGAGTGTTGCTGAAGCACTAGCATGTTGAATAACCATTTTAATGCTAGTCACTTTCAGATGCTGTATTTATTTTTCATCACAAAATGTTATACATAAAGTGGCTTAACAAAAGAAAGGTTAGAAGTTCAAAATCAGGGTATGCAGGGTCTGTTCTTTCTGAATGCTGCTTAGGGAGGATCTCTCCTAATTTCAGGAGGTTTACTGATAGTCATCAGTGTTCCTTCTTGTGTAGATATATCTTCCCAATCTCTGCCTTTATCTTCATAGGTATTCTCCCTGTGTCTTCACATTGTCTTTCTGCATGCACATCCTTGTATCCAAATATCCTGCCTTTATAACGTCATGTAGCATTCTCATGTAAATAGAGGAACACAGTAGTATATTAAGTGTCATGGTAAAATTTCATAGCAATTTTGAGGAGCAGAATTCCAAACTGGATTCTAGTTTCCCAGAGATTAGGAATCTTAGACCAAGGGAGCTAGGATATGTGGAAGGGATCCTGGCACAGGATTTGTAATATAGGAATTCAGCTGTTCATCTAGTTGACAAGAAGGACTCTCGGTCATGAAGAATGAATAATTTTTGATACTGGAATTAGGGTCATGGAAAAGAAACGCAATAAGGCAAAATGGCTGTCTGAGGAGGTCTTACAAATAGCTGTGAAAAGAAGAGAGGCGAAAAGCAAAGGAGAANCAGAAAATGAAGATCATGGAATCTGGTCCCATCACTTCATGGGGAATAGATGGGGAAACAGTGGAAACAGTGTCAAACTTTATTTTTGGAGGATCCAAAGTCACTGCAGATGGTGATTGCAGCCATGAAATTAAAGGACGCTTACTCCTTGGAAGGAAAGTTATGACTAACCTAGATAGCATATTAAAAAGCAGAGACATTACTTTGGCAACAAAGGTCCATCTAGTCAAGGCTATTGTTTTTCCAGTGGTCATGTATGGATGTGAGAGTTGGACTGTGAAGAAAGCTGAGTGCTGAAGAATTGATGCTTTTGAACTGTGGTGTTGGAGAAGACTCTTGAGAGTCCCTTGGACTGATGGAGATCCAACCAGTCCATTCTAAAGGAGATCAGTCCTGGGTGTTCTTTGGAAGGAATGATGCTAATGCTGAAACTCCAGTACTTGGCCACCTCATGTGAAGAGTTGAATCACTGGAAAAGACCTTGATGCTGGGAGGGATTGGGGACAGGAGGAGAAGGGTATGACAGAGAATGAGATGACTGGATGGCATCACTGACTCAATGGACATGAGTTTGAGTGAACTCCAGGAGTTGGTGGTGGACAGGAAGGCCTGGCATGCTGCAATTCATGGGGTCGCAAAAAGTCAGACATGACTGAATGACTGAACTGAACTGAACTGAAGTCATTCATCATTTATTGAATGTCCATCATTTGTTAGAGCATTTTTCTAGGTTCAAGAGGGCACAAAAATAAATGACTCTGGGTTTTCCTATTTAAAACCTAACAGTATTTTTGGAAGGAAGTCATAAAAAATGTCATTAAAATATCTGTCATCTGATTATGGAGTAAAAACAATTGGAAATAAGATAATTACACGTACAGTGAGAATCAAATGCAGCAGGAAACCATATATGGGCCCTCTTTCTAATTTCAATATGAATTTGTGCTGAGTATTTGAATACTTTCTGGAGGTCTTTATATCTTTTTTTGGATAGAGCACCTTTGCTGTTTGGGCTAAATTGTTGTCATTAGAATGGAATAAAGTCTGAAATGAGTAGTTCATTACAATATCCCTTCTCCAAAATTTGCTATGTGCCTGACACCTAAGGCACACATGTTGTTGGTGGGTGATTTATTTGTTCCTGCTCTCTAGCAGCATTTTTATTGTGAATGCAAGCATTATTTATGCAGGTCAAGTTAAAATTATACCATTGCTTGATTAGCATTCTTTCTTAAGAATTCTACAAAAATCAATACATTCCACAGCTGAACTTAAAAGAAAACTCTTCCTATGGCAGCCACCAGTACAGATTGGCTGCATTTAACTCATAAGTATATAGCATAATTGGTCATGTTATATTATGGCTGGTTGTTTCTCATTGTTTTTAAATGTAGTACAAGGTGAAAATAGCTGTGTTAGCTGCTTAGTAATGTCTGACTCTTTGCAATCCATGAACTGTAGCCTGCCAGGCTCCTCTGTCCTTGGAATTCTCCAGGCAAGAATACTGGAGTGGGTAGCCATTCCCTTCTCTAAGGGATCTTTCCCATCAAGGGAATGAGTATGAGTCTCCCATGTGGCAGGCAGTTTTTTACCATCTGAGTCACCAGGGAAGCTCCAGTATGTGATGAGGGGAAGCAACTTACTTTTACACTTATGGTGTTTCTTTGAGAGCCCAATCAATATATTGCTTTGCACGGAGGACCCCCACGATGAAGTGCATCCTTCGGTTGTTGGGCAAACTAATATAACCATCCAGTGTTTCCTGAGGAACAGTTGAAGCTTAGAGGGGACAGTCAATGAAAAGATCTTTTAACTGTTTCTTAAACTGTCCCCAAATTCACTAGATTATAGCCTCATCTTGACACTTTTCAAAAGTACCTGATGCCATGTATACTTTCCCTTTGGGGGATTCTGCATGTATTTTGCTTCTCAGAATCTTCCTGACGTGGGATTCAATTATCTTGGTTCTATTTAATAAGTTATCATTTTCCAACTTCCAGATTTATACTGAAATTTCTATTTAGCTTTTGAATTTATGACCAACAGATAAAAAATCATGCTTTCTATTATTTTTGTGGGGTTTGAGGAGAAAGTGAAAGCTGATGCATGAGTTCAAGCTACCATCTTTAACTGGAAGGCTACATTTTTTCCCCTCTAAACAGATGGTTGAAGCTTTTCCAAATTCTTTATCATAGGAAGCAAAAATTACAGTGGAAAGAGCTTAGGAATCATAGATAAATATGGACCTAAATTATGACTTCATGTGATTCCAGCTTTAAAGTAGATGACAAATATGAAAAGAGGAAGCCAAATGCAGGGAAACAATTTCAGAATTGAAAATTTCCAGTTATTGCAGTAACTCATGTAAGACAAGTTGAGGACTCTGGTAGGTGTTGTAAGAGTGAATTCAAGAGAAATAAAAAAAATTCAGAAATACATAGGACATAAAATATTTGTAGAAGAGTTATTGAATGGGGATATAGGGAGTCAAGTGTAGTTTCATTGTTTCTGCTTTAGGAAATATGGAGGATGGTAATGTCATCCTCTGGGAGAGGAAACAGAAAGAAGATATATTTTAGGGAAGCTTCTGAATTCAGTTGAGTCTGTTTTCTTCTTGTATTGAATACTAAGTTATCTGTATTTACAGATGTCTATGTACTTGAATAGGGAAAACTGGAGAGAGTGATATTCTAAAGATTTGAGAGCTTTTAGCATGTAGATCAATATTTGAAGCCATGAATGTAGATTTATTACCCAGAAAGATAAGTTGAGAAGAAAGGTAAGGAGAGAATTTCAGGGTATAGCGTCATTCAAAGTCAGAGCTGTATTCAAAGTACAGAATTGTCTCTCTTCTTTCTGCCCAACTTCCATACTGAGCAACTTGGATTAGCCTGTGAAGAATAATTGATTTCTCCATAAGCATCACTGAGGAAAGCACAGTTTTCACTTTTAGTGAGGATCCTGCATAGAATGATGCTCAAATTTCTTACTTCATATGAAAAAAAGCAAGGTAGCAACATTTATTTAACATGTTAAACTTGCCACTAACCTATTTTCACATTTTCTCAACATTTAACTGTTGCAAGAAAAATGTTCATCGCAAAAAAATTAGAGAAAAGCAGAAATAAACTATAATTTATAATCCCATCACCTAGAGTGAAAGTTTTTAATCCTTTGCTGTATTTCCTCTGGGCTTTCATATCTTAGATTGATATACTAAATAAAATTGTGTTATACTCTATAGGCAGTCTTATACCCTTACTTTGTCACTTAACATTACATATTGTAAATTTTTAGAAGGAAATATGCAATGGATTTAATAACTATTCTGATGTAACTGGGGAAAAAAGCACTTTGGGATCGGAGCCCTGCTGCTGCTGCTGCTGCTGCTGCTAAGTCACTTCAGTCGTGTCCGACTCTGTGCGACCCCATAGGTGGCTGCCCACCAGGCTCCCCCATCCCTGGGATTCTCCAGGCAAGAACACTGGAGTGGGTTGCCATTTCTTTCTCCAGGATTGGAGCCCTAGTTTTCCATAATTTGTCACGTTCTTGAAATTTAAGCTACTTGGATAACATTTACACATTTACATTTGGCCAATGTTATCTTGGCCAATGTTTATCTCACCTCATGTTTTCACTTTTAAAAGTAAGAAGATTCTCATTTGTCTGCATTGTTTATAAGGCACCCACTGAATGCTAACAAATATACTGACTAAATGTTATAGTCATGAATAATAGAACTACAGACTAACAGCTGCTTTTGACTAACATTCTTATAATTCTTTATAAGCTCTGGTACTGATCCTTGCACACATTTGAGAGTTCATTGCTCACCTTTGAGAGGTACATTAACTCTTTCAAGTCCCAGGGGCACCATTTAGTAAATGACTTCTTTAGTGCTCTAAATGTACCTTAGTGCTCTAAGAAAGAGATACATTAATCTTGAGAAAATCCCTTGAGTACATAGGTCAGGAAATGGAATTTTCTTGATTTTTCTCAGCTTGAAACATATAAAGTTTACATAATTCCACCAACAATTCTCACTGGATTCTATTTACCTAAATTTGTAAGTATCACCTAAATTGAAGACCTAAAAAATAATTATTTACACAAAATACTTTTTATGTTTAATTCCTAGAATAACTAGAAAAAGAAACCCTAACTCATAAATCTAAATGCATTATCAGAATCATTCCAAGTGACTTACTACAGAAACAACTTCCTTAAGTCATTCAAGGAAATGATAATATAAAATGATATGAAAACTTGAAGGCAACCATCAGCTTTATACAGTTGGAATTTGTTGATTACTGGACAAAAGAATACTCAGTGACATAATCCAAAAGGAAAAATAAAATTGCTTAGTTTCACAAGTTCAGTTTATATGGTATAAGGCAATGTAATTTCATAAGGTAAAGTAAAGTATAATTAGTATGAGAAATTTACAGTCTGCTATATTTAAAACTGTGAGTTGTTTTCCTTTAAATTTTTCTGTTACCAAATTTATCACAGTACAAATATATTATATCTCTTAGACTTAGGTTACTACTTTTTAATTCTTCTTTTGACTTTGAACGTGTACATAATAGGAATAAATTCAAGAAGTCTTATGCTTTTTCTTATCAATATTGTTTACTTTTAAAGTTAGTCACATTCTGTTTGAGGGAGTTTAACATTCCCAAATATTGCAATTCTAGGAGGAATGAAAACAATGCCTTCACTGGAATGAGAAAGTAAATATAAAATTTTAGCTTAATTACTGGTGTATAATTAAGGCTCAGTAATGTTAGCTAAAATTTTTGAAAGTTAAAAAAATGGAATGTATTTCAGTTGTTTGACTCTAAAGATTTCTGAAAATATTTATAGTTATGCATAACTATAATTTTTTTTCTGAATTTAAGAGAACTCACGAAGCCCATTAAGCTTTCTCAGTAGCATGCCTTAAGAGAAAGAAAATGCAAAGAAGAGTAGTGCTAAGGCCTGAAAACCCAACCTTGCTGTGAGGATTGCTCCTGAAGAAGGGATGGGGAAGTAGTCTTTAGGTTCTATTGTAATGTGCAAAGAAAAAAATTAAATTTAAGCTAATCCAGGGTCAGTGCCTAGAATCTGATGGGAGAGAAATTGCATAGACATTGAAGAAGTCTCTGGATAATTCCAAGGATTCACAAAGATGAGGCAGCAGGGACGTCATAGACTATCTGACCATTGTGAAGAACCACTGGTCTCGATAAGAATTTAGAGGATCAGATCCAGTGCCTGGTAACCAGCAATAGTTAGTAGTTAGCATCTCAAGACAAAAAAAAAAAAAAAAAAAAACTGGAGAATGCTTCATTTCTTTTGCCAAAAATTTAGAATGCAATGAAGATATTGATGCCCATTCAGAGAAACCAGTAAAATGTATTATGTGAAGAAAGATTTCATTCAGCGGGCACAAAAATTCCAGAACATGAAGATTATAAAACTAGTTCCAGTGCCAGTGGGTATGCAATTAATATGGCTCCTGCTCATCTGCAGATATCAGTGCCTTAATTACATGAATTGAGACTTCAAAAAGTTCCTTCCTTCTCTTAGTGACCATAAAAATCACTTTTAATTATTTAAAAGATACTGCCCTCACTTGCTTTCCTAATTTCCCCAGTTCCCCACCACCTAAGTCAATTGCAATTTGACTTCCATTTCCACAATTCTAATAAAATTATTCTCACAGACATTACAAGAGATCCTAATTTCCAAACCCAATTAGACTATTTCCAAAGTCTTTAATGTCTAAAGCTTTTCTTTGTGTTGTCAGCCACCAAATCATTTTCTTTAATGTTTTTTTATTCTCTTGCTTTTCCTTTTCCTTTAGATTTGTGTACACACAGAGACATTAAGGCTTCTATTTATCTATGATGTTTCATAGCAATACCAGCTTACTTTCAGCATTTTTGCTAGCCAAGATGTGTGTGTATGTGTGTGTGTGTGTGTGTGTGTGTGTGAAAGTTGGTCAGCCATGTCCAACTCTGCAACCCCATGAAGTGTAGCCTGCCAGGCTCCTCTATCCATAGAATTCTCCAGGCAAGAATACTGGAATGGGTAGTCTTTCCCTTCTCTAGTGGATCTTCCCAACCCAGGGATCAAACCCAGGTTTCCCACATTAAAGCATATTCTTTTCCTTCTGAGCCACCAGAGAAGCCCCAGAATCCTGGAGTTGGTACCCTATCCCTTCTCCAGGGGATCTTCTTGACCCAGGAATTGAACTGGGGTCTCCTGCTTTGCAGGCAAATTCTTTACTAGCTGAGCAACCTGGAGGCTGTACTCACTGTCAACAGCCTGAAACTCTAGCTCTTGATAAACAGCCCTTGATAATAATGGATATTTCTCTTTTTTAAAATTCCTTCAATATAAGTTTTACAAAAATTTTTCTCATATAGAGCTATATGCCTTAATCCCATCTATTTGCTAATGTAGCTCATTCTTTCACATGGATTGACATTCTTTTCTTTATCTTCCTAAAAAATGCTAACCCTTCCTCATTACTCACTTATTGTTTCTCTCTCTCTCTTTCTTCTTAATTGAAGACTTTTTCAGGCCTCATGGATCACTGCAATTAGTTTTTTTTTTAATATATATTTATTTGGCTGAGTTGGGTATTAGTTGCATCACACAGGATTTTTCTTTGTCGTACATGGACTCTCTAAGTCGTGGCACACAGGCTTCAGTAGTTGCAGCACTCAGACTTTTAGCTGCTCTGTGGCATGTGAGACCTTAGTTGCTTGTTCAGTTCAGTTCAGTTCAGTCACTCATTCGTGTCCGACTGTTTGCAACCACATGAACTGCAGCATGCCAGGCCTCCCTGTCCACCACCAACTCCCGGAGTTCACTCAAACTCACGTCCATCGAGTCAGTGATGCCATGCAGCCATCTCATCCTCTGTTGTTCCCTTCTCCTCCTGCCCTCAATCTTTCCCAGCATCAGGATCTTTTCAAATGAGTCAGTTCTTCGCATCAGCTGGCCAAAGTATTAGAGTTTCAGCTTCAACATCAGTCCTTCCAATGAACACTCAGGACTGATCTTTAGGATAGATTGGTTGGACCTCCCTGCAGTTGGATCTCCCAAGGGGTTATCAAGAGTCTTCTCCAACAGCACAGTTCACAAGCATCAACTCTTCAGTGCTCAGCTTTCTTTATAGTCCAACTCTCACACCCATACATGACTACTAGAAAAACGATAGCTTTGACTACACAGACTTTCGTTGGTAAAGTCATGTCTCAGCTTTTTAAAATGCTGTCTAGGTTGGACAAAGAGCAAGCATCTTCTAATTTCATGGTTGCAGTCACCATCTGCAGTGATTTTAGAGCCCAAGAAAATAGTCTGTCACTGTTTCTACTGTTTCCCCATCTTTTGGCCACGAAGTGATGGGACCTGATGCCATGATCTTAGTTTTCTGAATGTTGAGTTGTAAGCCAGCTCTTTCACTCTCCTCTTTCACTTTCATCAAGAGGCTCTTTAGTTCTTCTCTGTTTTCAGCCATAAGGGTGGTGTCATCTGCATATCTGAGATTTTTGACATTTCCCCCAGCAATCTTGATTCCAGGTTTTGCTTCATAGAGCCCAGCATTTCTTATGATGTAATCTGCATATAAGTTAGATAAGCAGGGTGACAATATACAGCCTTGACTTACTCCTTTTCCTATTTAGAACCAGTCTTTTGTTCCATGTCCAGTTCTAACTGTTGCTTCCTGATCTACATACAGATTTCTCAATAGACAGGTCAGGTGGTCGGGTAGTCCCATCTCTTTCAAAATTTTTCACAATTTGTTGTGATCCACATAGTCAAAGGCTTTGGTATAGTCAACAAAGCACAAGATATTTTTCTGGAACTCTCCTGCTTTTTTAATGATCCAGCAGATGTTGGCAGTTTGGTCTCTGGCTCCTCTGCCTTTTCTAAAACTAATATGAACATCTGGAAGTTCACAGTTAATGTATTGCTGAAGCCTGGCTTGGAGAATTTTGAGCATTACTTTGCTAGCGTGTGAGATGAGTGCCATTGTGCGGTAGTTTGAGCATTCTTTGGCATTGCCTTTCTTTGGGCTTGGAATGAAAACTGACCTTTTCCAGTCCTGTGGCCACTGCTGAGTTTTCCAAACGTGCTGGCATATTGAGTGCAGCACTTTCACAACATCATCTTCCAGGATTTGAAATAGCTCAACTGGAAATCTATCACCGCTCCTAGCTTTGTTTGTAGTGATGCTTTCTAAGGCCCACTTGACTTCACATTCTAGGATGTCTGGTTCTACATGAGTGATCACATCATCATGATTATCTGGGTCATGAAGATTTTTTTTTGTACAGTTCTTCTGTGTATTCTTGCCACCTCTTCTTAATATCTTCTGCTTCTGTTAGGTCTATACCATTTCTGTCCTTTATTAAGCCCATCTTTTTATGAAATGTTCCCTTGGTATCTCTAATTTTCTTGAAGAGACCTCTAGTCTTTCCCATTCTATTGTTTCTTTGCACTGATCACTGAGGAAATCTTTCTTATCTCTCCTTGCTATTAATTGGAACTTTACATTCAAATGGATGTATCTTGCCTTTTCTCCTTTGTTTCTCACTTCCCTTCTTTTTGAAGCTATTTGTAAAGTGTCCCCAGACAGCCATTTTGCTTTTTTGCATTTCTTTTTCTTGGGGATGGTCTTGCTCCCTGTCTCCTATACAATGTCACCAACCTCTGTTGATAGTTCATGAGGCACTCTGTCTATTAGATCTAGTCCCTTAAATCTATTTCTCACTTCCACTGTATAATCATAAGGGATATGATTTAGATCATACCTGAATAGTCTAGTGGTTTTCCCTATTTTCTTCAGTTTAAGTCTGAATTTGGCAATAAAGAGTTCATGACTGTGGCACAGTCAGCTCCCAGCTTTGTTTTTGCTGACTGTATAGTTTCTCCTTCTTTAGCTGCAAAGAATATAATCAGTCTGATTTCGGTGTTGGCCATCTGATGATATCCATGTGTAGAGTCTTCTTTTGTGTTGTTGGAAGAGGGTGTTTGCTATGACCTATGACCAGGGCAAAAGCTCTTAGCCTTTGCCCTGCTCAATTCTGTATTCCAAGGCCAAATTTGCCTGTTACTCCAGGTGTTTCTTGACTTCCTACTTTTGCATCCCAGTCCCTTATAATGAAAAGGACATCTTTTTGGGGTGTTCTAAAAGGTCTTGACCAGGGATCAAACCCATGTCTCTTGCATTGCAAGGTGGATTCTTCCTTGGATCACTAAGGAAGTCCCTGCAATGACTTCTTATCTTCCTGACACCCAATCCTCCAGTATATCTTCTGCATTATTGTTTGGTTGTATGCCAAAAAAAAACTCCAATATTACAGAATTTTTATTTGACCTCTACTGCATAGAGTAATGATCTCCACATGGAGGTGTCCCTAAAGTGGACACAAAACAATGTACGTTGTTTTAGGATCAGAACATCAGATGTGTTCTTCCATGAACAGAGCTACCCTGAGAAAATGTCTGTTAAATGGAAGAATGTAAGAATTCTCCTCTCAAAACATGTAGTCCAAATGTACAGTACTCATAATGCATTCTTATTGTATATTTTCTCCAAGTTTTTACTTCAAATATATGTTGCAAAAGGTACAGCATTTAAATTGCAATCTGTTGTGTACTTTCTGCTATACTGCTCTGAATAAATATCTAAAACGCCTTGAGTGCTGAATGCCAGAGACGATTGAAATCCCTCTGAGCCATAAATTTAAAATGTGTTTTCTGTGATGGTGAAGATTTCGCATTATGCAAAAAATATAATTGGATACTCTATCCTGAAAGAAAGACAGGATAAATATTACAGAATTTCCTATACCTAATCCCTCTCCTTTTAAAAGTAGAAATAAACTGCATCAGAGTATATTAAAGTAGAAAATAAAAAATAAAATGATACAAGTCAACATCTTTTTTTTTTTCTTTTTGATTCAAGTAGCCCCTAATTTAAACATACAGACTAGCAGATGAATTTTTGTTGTTGTTATCATTAAATCCAGTCTAGCATCTCACTAAATGAATAAGAATTTCAATCTGCTCAGTGAGGAATTATGTCCTTCTAAAATTTCAGAGTCTGCCAAACCTCGGGGACTCTGACCTTCTGCTACCTCTACCAAATCGAGGCAGAGTCATTTGTTGGTAGAGGTTTCCAAGCAGAGTATGACAGAGGTGAATAGACATTGCAATGCTCCTTAAAACTTCTAATTTTAGGGGCATTGAGTAAGCGAACAGTTTCTCAAGCAAACTAGAGATATACAGATATTCTAAGAATTTAACTTAGTCTTTAAAGATTTTTAGTGGGAAGGAGGAAGCATATTTTATAAAGATAAGTCATTTTTAACCTAGGAATTATAACTTAATAGGTAGTCTAATCATCAAGAGTTGATTCATCTGATTTAATTACTACATATAATCACCTATAAGTAGAGTCCTAAAAAACATATCTTGCCTAAGAGGAAATTAATCAGAGGCAAACATCAGCTCATCCTAGTCATTGGTACAGCAGTTGGCAAGAGTTAATAAATGCTAGGATGAGCATGTAGGTATAAGCTGGTAATGGGGAAGCAGGCAAATGAAAGAGCAAGGGCCACAACCTGAAGACTTTTTTTAACCTCATAATTTTGCCTAGAATCAGCTCAATTGCCAGGTAAATAAAACTAAAGCTCTGTGGTGGTGGGGGTAGTGGTGGGTTGTTTCATTTTGTTTTTTTTCTGGGTCAGAAATAATGTTTAAAATCATCCATTTCTAGAAATACTGTCAGTCAAATGGAAAAATGACTGACATGTTTCTTCCATGGGCAGATGGTTTGGAGGTTGATTTTTGTTAGTGTATGAGCTTTTTGGCTTGAGTGTCTACATACTGCTTTTTGTAGGTGACTAAAAATCTCTGCACCTGCGTGATCTCATATTTAACATTCAACAGTTGGTGGTGCTGGCAGGGATATCATTCTGAGATTAAAAATTTCTACTACTCATGTCATTTTGGGTGGACTATTATCAAAAAGCTCACAAATGGCAACCTGGATTAATTCAAACTTAAATTCAGTGTTCCGACTTTGGTTTTTGAGCCTGCTAAGACACTTAATCTGATACTCAGTACTTAGCTTCATAAAGACATCACAGTAACATGAATATATAATCAGATTAAGCACATAAGAAGCAACTGGCATTTACCATATTTTGACTATTATAATAACCTGCAAATGCAGAACCATTGTCCCTAAAATTTTGGGAGCTTTTCTCTCATCATAGTAATCTTTCTAACACAATGAGCTTTTCTGTATATTTTAGTTTCTAAATCGGATCATAATTGGGCTATAAATTTTGTTAAGATCATATATTTAGAGGTCTGATTTCAAAGAAGCAAGCAAAAATGCCTTGTAAAAATATCATATTGGTTATAGCATGTCTCCATGGATATGATAGAGTATTGATTAAAATGTGATAGGCAATTTTTTAATTAAAGAAGGAATAAAAAGTCACCATTTAAAGGTCAATATGATTTTAATACAAACTTACACTGTATATTTTTAAATGTGTAATACTTACTCAGAAACTATAACATCTCTTTTTGCTTCTTATTTTTTTATCTTACCAGAGAATACATTTATTGTAATTACAGCACATATTTCAGCTTTTAATAAATTCTGTGTTCTGGGCACTGTTCTGAGGGCTAGAGATGTAACGGTCAAAAAGAAAATGTTCTGTTTTGGTAAAGTTTATTCTAAACATGAAGTTTAAAAAACATGTATAGTTTCTGAATTATGATTTTCTCAATGGATATGCCCAGCATTGGGACTGCTGGAGTATATGGTAGTTCTATTTTTAGTTTTTTTTAAAGGAACCTCAGTACTGTCCTCCATGGTGGCTCTAACAATTTAGAGACTCACTAGTAGAGAACAGACATGTCGGCACAGGGCAGGATGGGCCAGGCAGAGGATGGCTGGGGGTGGGGGAGATGTATTGGGATTGACTGTGTACAGGGATTGACAGATGTGCACTACTGTGTGTGAAACAGCTAGTGGGGACCACTGTGTAGTGCAAGGAGCTCAGCTCTGTGCTCTGTGGTGACCCGGATAGGATGGGGTGGTGGGGAGGTCCAAAAGGGAGGGGATAAATGCACACATATGGCTGACCCACTTCAGTTTACAGCAGAAACTAATACAACCTTGTAAAGCAACTATACCCCAATTAAAACAAGCAAATCCTGTATGCTATAGGACAGCAGCCATGCTTTACCACAGCTGATTCTATAACATTAGCTTTATTGCCACACTAAAGAGATAAAATGTCTCCACATACTGAACTCCGTTTTTTTAAGAATTTTATTTTTTTTCATCTTTTATTTATTTATTTATTTTTAAAATATATTTTTCAAATTATTGGCTATGAATGAAATTTTCTTTCATGATTCTAAAATTCCACATTGATCCACTACTTAATTTTTGTCAAAGTAGAGGTGCTAATCAGCCCCACTAAAAACGTTATTATTTTATTAAAAAGACAACACTTATTTGACTTTATACTCAAATTTTAAACTAATTTTGACTCATCTATTTACCTCTATATATGATTTGCCATCAATTAATTTTGCAGGACATGCTCTGAAATTACAAAGCTCAAGGTTAAATGGTCTGTAGAGACTGAGCTGTGTTTCATAATTGCTCTGAGTATTTAAATACACAAGTGTACATTTTTTTTTCAAGCTGAAATTATTGTGGCCAGATTCAAAGGGCCTTTTAATCTATGAGTTAAAGCAGACCACAAAGTGCCTCCTGAGGAAATTTGGGACCAACCCTTCCCAACAGGCATTTTCTAAGTAGAAATGGGGTAGCCATTATCCCAGCTCCTTCCAAGGCCCCTCCTCCTCCTTAGAAATGCTGGTCTACTTCCAGGCCACAGAACAATAAAGTGTAAAACCCTGATCTTCATCAATAACACAAAGCAGTTGCATTCCAAGCACTTGTTAGGGAATCCAACTACAAATTACTGCTGCTCAGTGGCCATCAAAACTTTAGTTAAGAGAATAATATTTGGAAAAATTTCTGAAGTGTGATTGAATCCACATAAAGGAACCATTAAAATCAACCCATGGATTAAGGCTGACAAACAGACAAATGCGCACCCAGACAACCAAACGTTGTCCCCCACAGAAATATTTCCAGTCAATTATGCTTTCCTCCTGGCATTGTACCCTGGGCCTGCACTGCAGGACTCAGCAATAAACAGTTACATAAAACTACTTTGATGTAGTTACTGCAACAATTTCTTGAAGAAATTGTTCACTGTGTCACAGTGTCCCTTTTTATAAAGACTCAAAGGACAAGTTTTTCTCTAGATTCAGTGCTAGGAATAACTGTGCTTCTTCTAGGCAACAGGTGAGCTTCTTTTTATTGGCACTGGGGAACATGTTTCCTCTAAAGTCCTCTTTCCTTTGACTGCTTCAGAACTCAAAAGTCAGGTGTGTGGCTGGCTGCAAGCAAGTTTAGATGCCTTTATGGCATTCTTGAATTCATCTCATATTTTTTTCTTTTGCTTTCCTTCTCCCCCACTGCCATTCGCTTTTTACTTCAATTTATCTAAATATATGAAAGCTGCCATAAATCCTTTTCTGGAAAAGATGTGATAAATAAGGAAGATGAATAACATGAGATAATAAATAGCATATATTTTTCATTTTCTCGTGTGAATCCCCTACTTGACTCATTGACTGAGAGACTCTGAGCTTTGGCACCAGGGCAGTTGTCATAAATAGACTGGAAAAACAAACAAATGAAAAACCCCTCATTCACAGCTTCTAATTGTGAAAGGATTCATCAGATAAAATAATAATAATTGAGGCTGTGAAATGAACTAGAGAATGTTTTTCTTCCAGTTATTACATAAAGAATTCTCAGAGTTGAGAGAGGCAAAAGAGAAAAGAAATAATAATAATAAACCAGAGTAAGAGGTAGTGCAGGGGCCAGCTTGCACATCTCCTGCTATGTCTGAAGAGCCAGTAGTCAGTAGCCTCACAAAAGTAAGGAAGAGGGCTTTATTGAGAAATAAGAGTAACCACTGACCCTTGAGTACTTGCAGCCTTCAGAAAGGTGTAGATAAACAGCCAGTTCTTCAGCAACCAGGCCCAGAAATATATGGCTGGCGATTTAGAGGCTGCACACTGAGGGACAACGTTGTGTCTGGGACTATTGCGACAGAACCAGCAGAGCAAAGGACAGAGGTGTCCACATCAAGAACTATACTGGGCATTCTCAATCAGGAGACCAGTGTGGCCCTCAGGTGAGAGCGAGGCAGGATTGCTCCCCTCCAGCTACCCTGCTGGGAGCAGTTACGGCCCCAGGAGCTTGGTAAAGGAAGCAGGATGAGAAACAAGAAGAGGACCCTGAAAATGGTGAACTAAAATGAGACCGGGCTAAACTGAAAATGAGTAAATTTTGTACTGGCAAAGGATGACTTACAAAGAACCTAGGTTAATCTGTCCTTTAAAAGGTTGGCACCTCAAGTATAAGAAAATTATTAAGGGTAATATTTGAAAATTATATTTTTGCATATTATGACCAAAATATGAGTCTATTAAGTAAATAAGTAATACTTATATATGAGTGTATATGTAGCTTTGTAATCTAGAATCTCTTCATACTTCTCTTTGAAAATTTGTTCTTTCTGAAGTCAATAATCATACAATGAAATATGGATATATCTAGATTATCATTCCCATTTCTGTTCTTTGGCTCCAAGGAGCAGTTGCTTAACATCAAAGTACTTTTACTTTATATGAGAACAACCCTCTCATTGCTCTCCTATTAGTTTGAATATTTTTCCCTGCATTTTTACTGCTAAAATTTGAATGTATGCCATTCAACTTTGAATGTATATTCTATATGGATTTTCTCTTTCCCCTCCTTTATTTCCTACAATGGGAATTTCATTCTTCTAAGTTATCTCTCAAATAAAATCAGATACAAATCTTTATCCCTAACCATATCTCTTTAAAATTCGTATTGTGAACACCAAACTGCTACCTGGAAAACAGATATTCCTAGTGTCACTAGTCATATTTCTCATTATAGCCTCAAACACAACATATTAAAACTGAAATTGTCAGCTTTCCCTTAAGCCAGATACCATTGCCAGGTTAACCCTCCATTCTCTTGAAGCCCTGCACAAAATACATATTAATTATGCGATTTTTTTGTCCATATTTTTACCATATAAAATGAGTCACTTTCTTTTTTATGTATTTATTTTTAATTGGAGGATAATTAACAGCATTGTGATTTTTGCCATACATCAGAATGAATCGTCATTACCATTTAGCCCACTGCATTCTCGGCGTTATCTCTTCAGCATAGATTCACCTTTGGATCCTCTGTTATAACGACTAGCTGTGGAACAAAGAACAAAGATTTTGGTATTCAGATGAACCTAGATTGTACTACCTTCTGTGACTTTCAGCAAATCACTTAAAATTTATAGTTCCTTCATCTGTAAAACAGAAATTAAAAATAGCTGCCTTATAGGTCTGGTGTGAGTATAGCCTGAGATAATTTATCTGAAGTCTTAGCACAAGTCTAGTACCTTCTTAGGAAAATCTATTACCTCAATTATTCCCATGGACTGTAGCCTATCAGGCTCCTCCATGGATAGGATACTCCAGGCGAGAATACTGGAGTGAGTTGCCATTTCCTTCTCCAGGAAATCTTCCCAACCCAGGGATTGAACAGGGTTTCCTGCATTGAAAGTGGATTATTTACCAGCTGAGCCAGCAGGAAAGCCAATTATTATTTCCACAGTTGCTCATTTCTTCCATCTCAGACTGCTGAGAATTCCTGAAGAAAATCACGTGCACGCACGCTCAGTCACTAAGTCGTGTTGGTCTCTGAGACCCTGTGGACTGCAGCCTACCAGGCTCCTCTGTCCATGTGATTTCCCAGGTAAGAGTGACTGGAGTAGATTGCCCTTTCCTTCTTCAGGAGATCTTCCCTGCCCAGGAATTGAACTCTAGTCTCCTGTATTGACAGTCAAGTTCTTTACCGCTGAACCACCAGGAAAGCTGGGAGAAAATCACACAACTTTGTAAATTCAGGGTCATGAAGGGTAGCTAGGCTTGCAATAATAATTCATTATTTTTAAATCAGCTTCTTCTTTCCCTTTTACTTTCAGAACAGTTCTGAACCTTTACCATTCCCCCTAAGTCATTTTATCTGTTTTTGTTCCATTTAATCTCAGGTATAATTTTTGTTTTCAACCTTACATACATAGTTGAGGTTGTCAGGTATATTTCTCTCATCTTTCTACCTTCACACCAATAAGTTTATCTCAATATGCCCCCTCTCATATTATTCCTTTGCTCCCAGTTTTAGGAAGAGTGTTGTCCTTCCCTTTTTTCAGTGTCAACACTTCACCTGTTCTTTTGATCACTCATTTCTCATATTATCTTATTCAGAAATTTGTTCTATTACCAATGCCCCTTTTTTGCTGCTGCTGCTGCTAAGTCACTGCAGTCATGTTTGACTCTGTGCGACCCCATCGATGGCAGCCCACCAGGCTCCACCATCCCTGGGATTCTCCAGGCAAGAACACTGGAGTGGGCTGCCATTTCCTTCTCCAATGCATGAAAATGAAAAGTAAAGGTGAAGTTGTTCACTCATGTCTGATTCTTGGCGACCCCATGGACTGCAGCCTACGAGGCTCCTCCATCCATGGGATTTTCCAGGCAAGAGTACTGGAGTGGGGTGCCATTGCCTTCTCCGATGCCCCTTTTTTACTACATCCTAAATATCCATTTCTATCACTCTTTGACTTAATCTTTAAACAAAGTATGTACTTCTTATTTATTAATTAAATACTCCTAAAATGCATAGAGTTCAAAAATCTTTTGAATATTTTATCTTAAGTGGATGTATCATTGATATGGGGAAATTATCTTTATACACTCACTAATTTATAGATAGATTTTTAAGAACTTAGATTTTATTTTTTCTTAGGCTATTAAAACTTTCTTATTAAAGAGTATCTTAAAGAAAATTATGATATTTTCTTCAATAAAACTAAATCCACAGTTTGAATCTAAAGCAATTGAGATTACTCTTTCCAGTCAGTCCTTGGAAGAAGTCAAAGTAACAATTATATTTTATTTATTTTACTTTAGGCATATTTTAGAATTTCATGATGATATTAACAAAGAACAATCTTTATTGAGTGGCTAGCATTATCAACTATTATTCCTGATGCTTTACAGATATTAGCTCATTTAGTGGCCCCAACTCTGTGAAGTAAGTGATAATATTATTCCTGTTTCTTAAAGGAATAAATCAAGATTCTGAAAGATAATATAACTTGCCTAAACACAAGTTATTAGTATTTATAAGTATGTCTATTTTGAACTATAAGCCTTATCCCTTTTTGTATAGATCCTTATATTTTTCATTAATTTTTTCAGTGAAAGTTATTTAACTTTTATAATATGTTGTTATATATGTCTTTGAAATCATAAGCAACTTATCTTCATAATGGTTAATCTATCACATAGAATTTTGAAATATTATTAAGAAAGTGTTAACCCCAAAATACTTTAGATTACTTAGTAATGTAAATCTTTCTGCTTCCCTCAGATCCACAATTTCAATGTCATTTGTCAGAAATATTCAGCATCTAAGGTCTTTGTCCTACGTGCTTGTAAAGAGACTGCTGAGATAAAGGGAGAATTTTCATAGCTAAGAGGGCTGAACAAGTGTCAAGCTGGTCATTTTTCAGCTTACAGGCCGATTAGTTACAACAGTTCAACTAGAAAGTCATTGCCCAGGGCAATGTTTAAAGTGGTGGATTCTATGATATAAACTGGCAGAGGAACATTAAAGCCAGTGGGAGAAGAGGCTCCTTTTGGGGAGGAATGTGGCAGGAAACATGAAAAACAAAATGCACTTTGATACTCTCTGGGACTTCATGGGAAGGCCACCCACACAAGTCACCTCCTATTGTAACTGCACAAGAGAGAGCACCCTCCTCGGACGTTTGCCTCTATTTCATGTTCTTTTTGTGAAGTAATGTGATTTAGCACTGGTGTCTGCTGGATAAAAAGAGTCTGATTAATGTGTGGCACTTCCTGTTATAGCATGTACACCCCTGTAAGTGATGGAAGACCCTCACCTAATTGGATCTGAAATGGAATAAAATGATGAAAAATTTAGCATAGCCTTTGTCTTTATATGCTATAGTGGGGACAGTCAAGAGGTCAGGATACTCGGAAATGATAAGGGGCATTTTATAGTCTCTGCTGGTAAAAATTTGTTTAACACAATCCCATGATTAAAAGGAGCATGCATCCTGCTGTGGCACCAAGGTACAAGAGAGGGAATAATAAATTGGTGCCATTGACAAGATGTCATTTGTTATCTGCTTTAAAATGTCAGGTCATGTCATTGTGGTGAAATATTTTCTCTCTTGATGTATGTCTTACAAAACAGGTTCAATGTTTGGCACTATTCTATTTCAATAAAAGAAAACAGCTTTTAATCTGGAAAGCACTGTCACCAGGAAGAAAATAAGGTCATTCGAGACTCTTATTTGGCCATTTCTCCACAACCCTCCATTAGCACTATATTTCAATAACCCAGTTGGTCCAAATTTTTTCTTTAATTTGTCTTTTGAGGAGTATAATTATCCATCTGCTCTCTTGGCCAAAGGCAGAGAGAAAAAGGAATTTTAGATATTGCAAGGTTATGAAAAGTCTAAAACCTGGTAACTGCTTGTTCTTATGTACTTTATGTGGTTATTAGATTCTTCATAACTTCTTGTCTCTAAAAGTCTCAGGATACAAACATAGGGGGAAAAAAGTTCTCCCAGAATATATCAATTAAAAATAACTGAAGAGAATTTTAAAAGCCAAAAAAGGAGAAAAAATTCAAAAGTTACATATTTGTGGGCTATGATACTATTAAACTGATAGATAATTTAAATTACTATGAATGTAAGTGATGTAGAATACAGGATATTAAAGACACAGTTAAATTGTTTCCCATGTTTCCTGTGTACACATTTTCAGTTTAAACTCATTGTAGTGACTTTGGACCAAATATGTTTGTCTTGTGCTAGACCAGATTTACATCTTGAATTATAGAATTATAGAATCATGTTTCCATTGAACTGGAAAAGAAAAATCTGTTTTAGGTGATAGTGGTACAGAAGGTAATATCTGTTCCTAAGACACATGTAAGTTTCTGGGCTGGTCACTAAGTGAGGATTCTTGGCTTTGTGCAGCAAATTCAAGAGTGAAAGGAAGTAGAGCAAAAACAGGTTGAAAATATACATTCCATAGACAGAATGAATTTCAGGCACATGGAGCAATCGGTGGTAGCTTGCAGTAAGCAGTGGCAGTGAGCAGTAGCTGGAAGCAATATATTAGTTCCTCAGCAGGGAATCGAACCCTGGTCACTTGGATAAAAACCCAGAGTCCTAACTGTTAGACCACAAAGGCTAGTGGCTAGGGCCTAAATCCCCAGTCCTTGCATGCCTTGACCAAAAAAAAAAAAAAATCTCATGAGACATAAGGGAAAGAGAAAAGTAAAGAGTACTTTTGAAAAGCAGAGTATATATATGCAAAAAGATGCAAGGGCAAACACAGTAGAAAGTCATTTGGGGATATTTAAATCTTTTTTAAGAGTGTGTTCCAGGTCTTTGTCTTCCTTCTGGCCAATCATCTTGCTTTGCCACCAAAGCTAAATTGCCTCAAGATCATCCCCTATGTGCTCACAACCCCCTGAGCCAAGATAGATTTCAACAAAAGAGTTGGGTAGGGGGAAGGAAGAGAATGGCAGACTTATTATAGCCTGGTGTCCCCTGTCTTTTGACTCCTGAGGAGCCGAGGAGCCTTTTGTGCATGTGTAGTGTCTCCCTTGCCCCAAGGAGGGGACATTCGTGATCTCTTAATCTTTCACATTCGAGGTTCCCAGGTGGCTCAATGGTAAAGAATCTGCATGCCAATGCAGGAGACACAGGTTCAATCCCTGAGTCAGGGAGATCCCCCAGAGGAAGAAATGGAAACTCATTCCAGTATTCTTGCCTGGAAAATCCCATGGACAGAAGAGCCAGGCGGGCAGGCTACAGTCCATATGATCGCAGAATGGGAGATGACTGAACACACACACACACCATCTTCTACTCAAATAGAGCTTAGCACCCCTTTATATCTGTCAAATTGTTATATTAAAGTGTTCTTAGGAAACAAAGCCTGGCTATTTACCCTGTTAATGTTGTTATTTCTATTTGAAGTACAAATTGGAGGCTGATTATAAATGTCTAATCTGGAGCCCACCAATCTCCTGTCTCAGGAAATAAAAACAGAAAGTTAGTTGCAACTATCAGGCCTGAAGACTACTTTTTTTTTTTTTTTTTTGCTGTAAGAAATGTGAACAGGAGGTCAGTTATAAATGTCTAACCTGGAGCCTGCCTAGCTCCCGCCTCAAAAGATGAGGATGGCCTGGGGTATGTGGTTGCTAGTTTTTATGGGCTGGGTAATTTCCTAGGCTAACAAGCGGGAGGAATATCCTTGCTATTCCAGGGGAGAGGGTGGGAGTTTCTTGGAGTTGGGACACTACCTACTTCTTGTCCTTTTATGGTCAGCTCTGGAAATGTCTTGGCAGGAGGAAGAGGTTTTTTTTTTTTCTTTTTTTTTTTTTTTTGCCAGTATTCTCATGAAGGTATAATGAGCTAAAGATCAGTGACCAGACCAGGCTTGTTGTCATTTTGATTTTAACTGGTTCCAGCTAGTTTTTGTCATATCCTGTTTTTCTCAATATTTTACTCACCTCTTCCTTCTTTTAACAATTGTGCCCTGCTCCCTTCCTTCCTGTCTCAGTAGGAAATAAATTACCCAACAAAAGGGAAGGTATCTTACTTATTGTCAGTATTTTACACACAACTCAGAATTGCAAGTACCTAATTACAAAGCTAGATAAAGTGAGAAAGAACAAGAACAAAAATAGCTCTGACCAATGTCATGAAAGAAAATCACTAGAGATGTTTTTAGTATTTTACATACAACTGAGCATGAAAATTTGCCTTGAGAGTACCATTGAAATAGGATGGAAGGGGGCAGAGCACAAATTTTAAAAGAATGATAAAGCCCAAGGTCACAACACAAACTGATTAGAACCAGATACGTCCAAGATGGTGAGTGAGTCAACTTCCACTAGACTTTGAGCCTTAGTATATTGTTGTTTAGTCACTAAATCATGTCCGATTCTTTTGTGACCCCATGGACTATAGCTCACCAGGCTTCTCTGTTCATGGGATTTCCCAGGCAAGAATATGGGAGATAGTTGCTATTTCCTTCTCCAGGGGATCTTCCTGACCCAGAAATCCAACCTGTGTCTCCTGCTTGGCAGGCAAATTGTCTACCACTGAGCCTCAGTATAAGCTCATCTTAACACATTGCCAAGCTAAGTGACAGTCCCATCAGCGCCAGGACAGTTCTGAGGACACCCATCAGAGAACGAAAAGTGGGCAGCGGTCCAGCTCCTGGAGATTCCCGCCCCTTC
This sequence comes from Neotragus pygmaeus, assembly GCA_006410875.1. Classification (NCBI taxonomy): domain Eukaryota; kingdom Metazoa; phylum Chordata; class Mammalia; order Artiodactyla; family Bovidae; genus Neotragus; species Neotragus pygmaeus. The sequence continues at coordinate 432,516 of SJYV01002345.1, read as the reverse complement.
CCTGAAATGGTTAGGTTAATCCTCCCGTTCATGCCCAGCCCCAAAAAAACTAACCTAAAATATCTTGAGGCCATCTCTCACCTTGTGAGATGGACCTTCCTCTCTCTGTGGAGTGTATCTCTACCTAAATAAATCCACTTCTTACCTATCATTTTGCCTCTCAGTGAATTCTTTCTGCCATGAGACATTAAGAACCTGAGCTTCATTAAGTCCTGAAACCAGGTGTGTGATCTCAGTCAAAAGACCATGGATTTTGGCCAGGTTTGAGTCCAGGCTTCGTGGGTTCAAGTCCCAGTTTGAGGCACACAGTTTCAACATGGGGGATAGCTCAAAGGTTTAGTGAAGACTGTTATGAAGAGATCACAAGGTGAGCTCACAGACACCCAAACCTCACTTCAGACCGAGTGACAACTCTTTCTTACTGTTGCTTTCTTTTTTTTTTTTTAAGCATTGGTCTGCTATTAAAAGTTATTTGGAAATTTAAATCTCATTACCAGAAATAAACTATGTAAATGAATGTTGCAAATTCAAAGTTCACAGTAGCTAGGCCAGTCGTTCTCTGAATCAGTCAATGGGAGTGTTCAGTTTGAATAAAGCTTCTCTCCAAATACCACTTTTCAATAGTAGAATAATAATATAAATTTCAGATTTTATACATGTGAAATATTCTGGTTATTTAAAATGTTTAAAAATATCATGCAGACCAAAATAAAATTGCCTATGAACAGTGTGTGAGCACCTCCAGTTGCTATAATTAATTATTTTTCAAATGACTGAGGCATGTTTGTTCAGAACTTTGTAGTAAGTAAATTACATAGAATGGATTTGCATCATAATTTGCTTTAATATTATCTTATTATAAACCTGTAAAAATTGAAGAAGATATTACAAGTAAACAGAAATTTCACTGAATTTTTACAACCTCTAGTGTTATTCAGGAGCCCAAAGGGAAAAAAAAGCCAAATTATTCACCTCTGAAATACCATCTTCCTTCAGCTCAGCCATTGGTGGAAAGGCCAGCATAATCAAGTAAACTAAAGGATAAGAACATTCGTGAAACATGATTGATCTTTAAAGACTTCTGTACACACAAGGAAACTGTTCTGTATGATAATCTAACTCCTTCAGAGATTGCATTTAAATGAATTTCCTTTGGTGTTGGCAGCTGCTCCTTCCGTTATACTTAAAAATATCAAGTCTCTATGTTCCTTTAATTTAAAATGTCTACATAGCTAACTTATTTAGGTAAAGATAAAACTATGCTGCATCCATGCATTAATTCTTTAAACTTGTTAGTGCTTTTAGTGTGTAAGAACTAAGCATATCTATTTTGAAGAGAAGAAAAAATTTAAGAGAAATTTCACACAGCAAAACATATTACTATATATATGAAGGTGGAATGGTCTAATGTAGCTTTAAGATAGTTTAATATAAATAAAAAATTATCTCCAGATTCCACAGAAAAACAAAAAGCCAACAGTATAACCTATAAAGAAGGGATATGAAATTTGCACAAATGATGTTTAATGTGGCAGAATGATTTAGTGAAACATTAATTTGGATTTTTCTTGGATTGCTATAAATATTTTCTCTTCCTGATTCCAAGAAGATGGTCAGTATTGTGTTTTCTTCGCTCAGGGGCTGCAAAACAGTCAGGTCCAAAGGAGATATCCCTAGGCACAAGAAGCTAAGTGATATAGGTTTTGTTTGTAAGAGTTAAAATTCTATACAATTATCCCAGAAGGGAAAAATTAAATGTTACTAGATGAAAAACTGTGGGCAGAAACTTCATCCAAAACTGTAAAAGGAACAAGGATTTTATTAGTACCATAGCATCCTGGAAATGGCAAGGTGTCAGTGGAGAATGTCTATGCAGTGCACTTAGAGAGACCAGACACTTGAAACCCAGCATCACCACTTTGCAAGTCAATAATGGTTTATCTTGGCATCTGCATTAGTAAGACTAAGTTGGCTTAGACACTGAGCACATCAACTATGACCCGTGTAGACTGAACCAGAGGACGGTTCCCCCATGTGTTTCACAACTCATAAGAACCCAAGGAACTTTGTTCATTTGTCTATATTTCATCTTTATATTCTCCTCCTCTAGACAGTCATTAGGACTGCTTTATCCAGGGTGGCCAACAAATCGCCTATTACTAAATCAGAAAATGCTTATTAAGAAATTCAGTTGCTACTTTTGACATTGTCTGTAGTTCCTTTCTTGAAACGCTCGCTCTCATTTACATTCTGTGATTGCTTTCTGTATGCGTGTATGTGTGTGTGTTGGGGTAGGGCGGTATATGTGTCTTATCTGTGGGTAATCCTTTATCATTTCTTGTCTATATTTTCCTTCTTCTTTCTACCCATTGCATTGTTGTTGTTCAGTCACTCAGTTGTTGCAACAGTGAACAAGATTAGCGGTCTAACCCTTTGTGACCCCATGGACTGCAGCACACCAGGTTTCCCTGTCCTTTACCATCTCCCGAAACTTCCTCAAACTCATGTCCATTGAGTCGGTGATGCCATCCAGCCATCTCATCCTCTGTCGTCCTCTCCTCCTGCCTTCAATCTTCCCAGCATCAGAGTCTTTTCTAATGAACTGGCTCTTTGAATCAGGTAGCCAAAGCATTGGAGCTTCAGCATCAATCCTTCTAATGAATATTCAGGATTGATTTCATTTAGGGTTGACTGCTTTGATCTCCTTACAGTCCAAGGGTCTCTCAAGAGTCTTCTCCAATTACCCTTTTCATAAAGCCCTTATTCCTTCCTTATACTAACTCTCCCTCTCACTGTTTCCTTTTCACTCTACACATTCTCCTGGGTGATCCTAGAATCTCAAAATCATGTATTTTTTTAATCACTAATCATCTCATCGTAATACTTTTTCCAAAAAATTTATTTTTTTTACTTTCTAAGTTTAGATTATTTGTCCTTCTGTGCAACTTTTGACAACTTAAACTTATTATATCATGTGTCAGATATGTCTCTGAACTATAATCATTTCAGTGCAAAAGCTAATCTTGTTCACTGTTGCATTCAAGGAATTGCATAGTATCAGACATGCTATAGTCACTCAATAATCACTGATATTTTTTAATTGGTTAGAATAGTTGGACATCTTCAGTATCTCTTTATCCTCATTTCATGGGTCATAGAGAAGTAATATCTTCTTTTTTTTTTTTTTTAAATTCCCCTTAGGTCCCAGAAAACTCAAAATCCTTGCACTCTTTTTCTTCCTTAACTGAAGTCATTTAATTCAGTCATTCCTCCACTAAGATCAACTCAGCTCAAACAGGAAATGGAGTTGTAAAGTGATTATAGAAAAGCAGGAATGAAAGAACAAAAGAATATAACTTGTATTAATACTAATTTTGCTCCCTTTATTCATATCAAATTCTTCTCACATCTGTGTCAACTTTGCACTTTTGATTCAATTTTTAAAAACTTGGCTTCTGCCTGACCCATTTCTGAATCTGTGTCTTAGCAATGACTTAGGAGCCCAGTCTCTATGGGATTGTCCCTGTCTTATTTTTGACAGCCTTTTCCCCGTTGGCTGGACTCTGCTTACATTTCACCTCCTCAGGGAAACATTCCATAATTATGTTAAGTTATATTTTCTTTCTATATGATCTCATGGCACATTATGGCACTTATTTAAGACATTCTTACACCAGTAATACTTATATAGTCATATATGTAAATTTAATACTCATTTATCTCCCTCACTAAACTGTTTGCTCTGTGAAGGCCAGTATCATATCTTGTTCAGTCACTAAGACATATCCAACTCTTTATGACCCCATGTACTGCAGCATGCCAGGCTTTGTGATCCTTCACTATCTCCTGGAGTTTGCTCAAACTCATGTCCATTGAGTTGATAACACTATCTAGCCACCTCATCCTCTGTGACCCCCTTCTCCTCCTGCCCTCAGTCTTTCCCAGCATTAGGGTCTTTTCCAGTGAGTCAGCTCTTCGCATCAGGTGGCCACAGTACTGGAGCTTCAGCATCAGTCCTTCCAATGAATATCCAGGGTTGGTTTCCTGTAGGATTGACTGGATGGATCTCTTTGCAGTCTATGGGACTCTCAAGAGTCTTCTCCAGCACCACAATTTGAAAACATGAATTCTTCAGCACTTAGCCTTCTTTATGGTCCAACTCTTACATCCATACATGACTACCAGAAAAACTACAGCTTTGACTACATGGACCTTTGTTGGCAAAGTGATGTGTCTGCTTTTTAATATGCTATCAAGGTTTGTTACAGCTTTTTTTTCAAGGAACAAGCATCTTTTAATTTCATGGCTGCAGTCACAATCTGCAGTGATTTGGGAGCACTAGAAAATAAAATTTGTCACTGCTTCCACTTATTCTCCATCTATATGCCATGAAGCAGGCTTCCGTGGTATCTCAGATAGTAAATAATCTGCCTGCAATGCAGGAGACCTGGATTCAGTCCCTGGGTTGGGAAGATCACCTGGAGAAGGGAAGAGCTACCCACTCCAGTATTCCTGCCTGGAGAATCCTATGGAAAGAGGAGCCTGGCAGTCTACAGTCCATGGAGTCACAAAGAGTCGTTTATGACTGAACGACTTTGCACTTCCACTCTTGCCATGAACTGATGGGACTGGATGCCATGATCTTAGTTTTCTGAATGTTTATTTTGAATTCAGTTTTTCACCCTCTCACCTTCATCAAGAGGTCCTTTAGTTCCTTTTCACTTTCTACCATTAGAGTGCTTTCATCTGCATATCTGAGGTTGTTAATATTTGTCCCAGCAATCTAGATTCCAGCTAGTGCTTCATCCAGCCCCTCATTTCACATGATGTACTCTGCATAGAAGTTAAATAAGCAGGATGACAATATATAGCCTTGACCTATTCCTTTCCCAAGTTTTTATCAGTCCATTGTTCCATGTCTGGTTCTAACTATTATTTCTTGACTTGCATACACATTTTCAGGAGGCAGATAAGATGCTCTGGTATACCCATTTCTTTAGGAATTTTTTTACAGTTTGCTGTGAGCCACACAGTCAAAGGCTTTGATATAGTCAAAGAAGCAGAAGTAGATGCTATTCTGGAATTCTCTTACATTTTCTTTGATAAAACAGATGTTGGCAATTTAGTCTCTGGTTCATCTGCCTTTTCTAAATCCAGCTTGTACATCTGGAGTTTCTCAGTTCACGTATTGCTGAAGTGTAGCTTGAAGGATTTTGAGCAATACTTTGCTAGTACCTGTTCAAAACTCTTATTTTGAGTCACTAGCATAGTGTCTGGCACATAACAGATATTCAATATTACATAAGCAGTGAAAAAATGAAGCCACCTGTTCCCCCTCAGCACATTTCCTGAAGGTCAGCTGCCCCTCTTCCGCTAGATCCTTGCCCTTGAATGCTCCACCTACCTACTGCTACTTTGGACTAATCCAGCACACTGGCACTGCTGGCTTGGAATATAGCCTTTTGATCCCATACTTCTTTATGTGGTTTTCCTCTCAGTACCCAAAGTTTAATCTTTTTCTCTACAATAATCATCTAATCTCAGATCCCCTCAGACTGCCTTATTCAGTCACAGTTGCCGAAATCCCATCTAAGTTTCCTTAAATTGAGACAAATTGCTTTTGTAGCCCAAGAGATACTGAATATAGTTTGACAAAAAATGCTGCTACTCTCGGTCATATTTTACATTCCTGCACATTAAGAAATGTCATGAGGTGACTGTACTATAAGCAAGAATTCCAAGTAGAAAATCAGTTTAAAATGTCCCCTTCCATCAACACATTAAAATAATAGACATGCTAATGTCTGCAGAGAGGAGAAACTGACAGAGAAAACATGGATGTGGAGATTCCAGAAAGAAAGAGGAGCTCTGCATTCTGTGTACTATGAGTTTAGCATTCAGAAATCTGTTGTTAAAGACTGGTATTTAAGGGTGGTGAAAGCATGAGTGAAGATACAGTCAATAGTCTACACAGTTCATCTTAAGCTTACAGTCTTGTTTTGGCAACTAAGATTGACAATAACTGAGACCTATGCCTTTTTATTAAGAAGCTATAAACTTACCTCTTCTTCCATCATTTGTGTCACTGCATCAAGCCTATACTGTTTCTAATCTCTAGTAGAAATTTACCTATTAGTATATGGAATATCTCAGAGGGTAAAAGCTTCTGTCTACAATGCAGGAAACCCGGATTTGATCCCTGGGTTGGGAAGATCCCCTGGAGAAGGAAATGACAACCCACTCCAGTACTCTTGCCTGGAAAATCCCACGGACTGAGAAGCTTGGTAGGCTACAGTTCATGGGGTCTCAAAGAGTCGGACATGACATGCAATTATCAAGTGCAAATTTATGTTTCTTTGAACTATGGATTGCCTAAAATGTTGCTGTTTATTTTGTAAGCTTAGGCTTAATACATTTACTAGGTTTTGTAGAATTTAAAACTGCTTGTCTGGGTACTTAGTAATATAAAGATTCATCATTGAATCTTCTCTTGACAAAAGGGACCTTCATTTCTTAAGAGAGGATTGCTTCTGTAGTCTTTTGAAATAATGCCCTCAAAAAGATTTTTGACATTTCAAATAGCTTAAATAAATAGAAGTGAAGTAATGACATAAAATGTTATCATTATCTCAGAAAGATATATCAAGTCATCTTCTTTCTTAAGTACCTAAACAGTTCATTATTTATTTTACCTCCTTTAAGGAAAGTTGACAATAGCATTCTAATGTTTTCAGAGGTTTCTGAGCACACACACAAAGATAAAAATTACCTTTACATAAGTATATCATTATATCATTGAGACTTGCCTCAACACACCTCATTTCATCTATATACTGGTAAGCTGGTATACCAAGTGTTTCTAACTAAATCAAAAGTGATGTATAAATGAGATTTCTGTGATCACAACAAAAGTATATATGTCATAATGAGCTCACTGCTTAAGGGGATCTTATGCTGTGAATGTGTTAAGAAAAGGATGGCTGGACAAATGGCAACTTTGTTAAATAACTGCAGGACATATTTTCATCTATTATTTTTTTGGAAGAGGAATCATCTTTCAATAGATAGAATAAAAATAAGTTTATATACACATATTCATTAATTGTTTACCAAAGTTAAATCAGATCATTTATTTATGTATTTGCTAAAAGTACCTGCTGCATTTTTGGTAGAATCGTTGTGGAGATTTTAATAATGATGTGATATATGGTCATCATTAAGTAGCTTAAGTTACAATAGGACAAATAACTATTTGTTATCAAACTCAGATTCAACTGGTCTCTGCTTGAAAACCAATACTTAAAGAGACAAGTGTTGTTTGGAAAGGAAAGGTTGCTTTATTCAGTAGGCCAGCAACCTGGGGAGAAGAGTGATTCATTCTAAGAACAAACTCTGAAGATTTTGCTTGACCCTGAAAGTTTTTAAAAGGATAAAGGGGAAGTTAACTGCAGTTAATTATTAGGGAAGGAGGGTCAGAGTCTTCATTGTCTTCCACTGTGTGCCCTGGTAGTTCAGACAGTAGAGAATTCGCCTGCAATGCAGGAGACCTGGGTTCGATCCCTGAGTCAGGAAGGTCTCCTGGAGATGGGAATGGCAACGCACTACAGTATTCTTGCCTGTGAAATCCTGGACAGAGGAACATGATGGGCTTACCTTCATGAGGTAACAAAGAGTCAGACACGACTGAGTGACTAACACTTTCTTTTCACTCTGTGCAGACTTTCTTCTGATTGATTGCTGGTAAGGCAACAGAGTGGTGCTCCAGGACTCTTATGCTCAGACTGAAGTCACTGTCCACCTGAGTAGGGGTCTTAGTTCCTGCAAAAGAACTCAAAGATACAGTGCTATGCATATTCCTTGAAGAAAAACTAGGACCCTGGTTTATGGATGCACTATTGTTTCTTGACTGGCTCTTCCTTTGTTTTTGCATTCTTTCCCTTCCCTTCTTAGCAACTTGTTGAATCTGCCCTTTGGAACTCAGAGAAGGACTTAGGGGGCTGAATGAAGCCTATTTCCTACAAATAGGAAAGGGAGGAGATGGAAAGTATTTGTACCTGGGAAGGCAACAACAGAGTTCTGTTCAGCTTTATATTCAAATAATACTATATAATATAATTTAGTCATTTTAAATAAGGGTAAAAATTGGAAGCAGATTACAGAAAAGATTAATTTCAATTGGAGAATATATCATAGAAAACAGCCTTGAAAGATATGATGAAAGGACAGATATTTTATAATAATAGATCATATAGGCTTCAGCAATAGCAATACGTGAACCNCATATAGGTTTCTCAAGAGACAGGTCAGGTGATCTGGTAAGTCCATCTCTTTCAGAATTTTCCACAGTTTATTGTGATCCACACTGTCAAAGGCTTTGGCATAGTCAATAAAGCAGATATAGATGTTTTTCTGGAACTCTCTTGCTTTTTCAATGATCCAGCAGATGTTTGCAAATTGATCTCTGGTTCCTCTGCCTTTTCTAAAACCAACTTTAACATCTGGAAGTTCACGGTTCATGTATTGCTGAAACCTGCCTTGCAGAATTTTGAGCATTGCTTTACCAGTGTGTGAGACTTCTTGCCTCAGTTTTCTGCATTACAGCCTTTGATGAATCCTATTTGCAACAAGGACTTCCCTGCTGGCTCAGTGGCAAAAGATCCACCTGCCAATGCAGGAGACATTAAAGACATGGGTCTGATCCCCGGGTTGAGAAGATCCCCTGGAGTAGGAAATGGCACCCCCCTCCAGTATTCTTGCCAGGAGAATCCCATGCCAGAGGAGCCCGGTGGGCTACAATCCATGGGGTCACAAAGAGTCAGACATGACTGAGTGTCAGCACTCTCCCAGTAAACCCAGTTCCTTTTTAATATTGTTCTCCTGAATAGAGAAGAAGTTCTTGGTCTTCCCTGTATTCTCCAATGTGGTATAAATTACATTAGGTTTTTCATTCAGTATTACCTTTAAAGGTCTATCCTCACTGTTATGTGCATTAGTGGTCCATTAAAAGCTACCTGAGAATATGTCAGCCACATTGTGATTTAGACAAATTGTGTATCACTATGAATTCTTAAGGGCATGGCACAGTGGTAAAGAGTCTGCCTGCTAATTTAGGAGACACAAGGGACATAGGTTCAACCCCTGGGTCAGGAAAATCCCCTGTAGTAGGAAATGGTAACTTACTCACTCCAATATTCTTGTCTGAAAAATTCCATGGATGAGAAGAGCCTGGCTAGCTACAGTCCATGAGATGGCAAAGTTGAACATGACTGGGTGACTAAAAACCATAATAATATGTCTTAAATAAAGCTGAAAAACTATTATTTGAAGGTTGATATCAAAAACATAAGCAAGTGGGGAAACTGAAGAAAAATTGCTACAAACAATCCCCTTTCTTCTGTTGTATGTTTATCCTGTTTCCTTAATTATTCTATCAATATTTTTTTCTGTTAGTCTTTTTTAAAGAAAATTTGGCAGGTAGAGATATGAGAAATAGAATGTTTAAATGTAGTAGTAAATATTATAGAAGAAAAATAAAATATTCTTCTATTCCTATCCTATTAATGTATACAGGTCACAATATAACAGCTCTTCAAAGAAACACAAGAGAAAGAATAATAAGAGATTTACTTTTCAAGCAGATAAACCCGTAAGCTCTTAAAAAATGTGCTATTTTTTCCCCTTAATGTGCCATCATTTCTTAACTTAATCTACTCAGTGTCTGACTCCTGTGTATATGTTGTGTAAATCCTTTTTCTTGGCTCCGTGATAAGCTCATCATATTTATAAACAGTTGCTTTACTCAGTAAGCATCAACTTGTATTTAAATAACTGTCTCAATTTGGCCCATTTTTTTCATCATACAGTGTATTACAGTTTTGGGAATATTTTTGCTACAGTCAAGAGTTTCTTTAAAAAAGAGAAAAAAGAGTTTCTTTTAACCATACATTTCCAAATTACCGAAGACATCAGTAGATTTTGAAAACTGGTACTGCTAAGTAAAGATAAGGTAAATTTATTTAATAAGTGTTTTTGAAAATGGATATAAGGTAGGTTTGTAGATAGGTAGGCAGATGATATGTTATGAAAAAAATCCTGCAAAATGGAGTAACAAAACATTAAATTTGAACTGAATATGAAAGATCATTAGTTCAAACTCTAAGGTATTAAGTGCTCGTGTGAGAGCATAAATGTGGTTTGTGTAAAAGCTGGAAGTGTAATATCTAGCCCTGCTGCTCCTGGTCTAGTTCCATCTACAGAGCCATGCCGACTCCATATATGTTTGAAAAATGGAGCTCTGAGAAGTGGGTAATAAAAATTCATAACCTTTTCCCATATTATGCATATTCTCCTTTTTATGCTTAGCAATCAGGATTTTTCATGCTTTTCTAAATGCTCTTGTAAAGTCTTCAGCATAATCCAAGCAGCTGCCGGAAGGGTGGATCCTATGGCTACAAACATCTATGCACTCATGCCTCCCACTCTGGGGAAAACAACAAGGAAATGATTTTAAAATAAATAGCTCTTGGGGATTAACTGATAATCTGTCTGAATTTATGAAAGAAATAACACTATTACTGCTGCCTAATTTCACATTTCTTTAACTTACACATATGAATGGCTTTAAAACAGTGCAGTTTTCTAAAGGTAAAAATTAATATAGTTTAATCCTGAGTCATAGAAAAAGCTGTTCATACTGTGTGTTCTCTCAATATATGCTCTGATGTGTGGGCTGCATGCATTTTCTGCATCCTCTCAGTAGATCATTCTGCTTGAAGCTCTATGCTTTCACCTAATGAAAATGAAGCACATTACATTCAAGTGCAGAACATAAAAGAAGGATCTTTCAGGAATCAGGACAATTATCAGTTTCACCCTCAAAGTAACCCAGGAAGACATATGGGTCAGATTTGGGGCCAATCATGTCCATGGGTGCACTGAGCTTAAAAGACCTGGCTTCCAGGGGTCATTAGGAGACCATTCCAGGGTTTTGGTACATAAACTCCTAAAATTTAATTACAGGCATGAATTAGGCAGTGATAGTTTCAAACTTTATGGTATTTGTTTAGCTAGCCAAGCCTGTGGTAATGTATTTTAATTCACTCATTTTCAGGATGAGATTAGTATAGTTAACTATGCATCTGATATATGGCTTCAAATATAAAGCCAGTTGGTTTAGACTTTATTGGTTAGATCCTCAGTTGTGACTGCCATATATTGAAATAGATGCTGAGTGGGCTTGGGTTTAGGAAATTTCAAACTCCAGCTGTTTCAGGAAATGTTAACTATAAAAAGTCAGTGGTAGTGTCTGTTGGCAGAGATGAAGTGTTCTGCATCCCATTGTCTACTGTTCTGCAATGCTATGGGCTAGCATATAATTGGTAGACAACATCCTTTGAGGAGCCTTCAAAATCTGGCTTTCCATCTCCTGTTGCCCTCCTATCATTGTAAATGAAAAGGTAGTTTGCAAAGTGATGACTTTTTTAAAAGGTAAATATATGCAGCCTGCAGAATTAGCATCAGTAACGCTAACATATCGTTCAGTTCAGTTCAGTCGCTCAGTCATGTCCGACTGTTTGCANTGTTGCCCTCCTATCATTGTAAATGAAAAGGTAGTTTGCAAAGTGATGACTTTTTTAAAAGGTAAATATATGCAGCCTGCAGAATTAGCATCAGTAACGCTAACATATCGTTCAGTTCAGTTCAGTCGCTCAGTCATGTCCGACTGTTTGCAACCCCATGAATGGCAGCACGCCAGGCCTCCCTGTCCATCACCAACTCCCAGAGTTCACCCAAACTCATGTCCATCGAGTCGGTGATGCCATCCAGCCATCTCATCCTCTGTAATTCCCTTCTCCTCCTGCCCCCAATCCCTCCCAGCATCAGAGTCTTTTCCAATGAGTAACTCTTCACATGAGGTGGCCAAAGTATTAGAGTTTCAGCTTTAGCATCAGTCCTTCCAAAGAACACCCAGGACTGATCTCCTTTAGAATGGACTGGATAAGTGATTTAACATCTTTTAATCTGATATTCTATTCACAGTTAGAATTATTTTCTATACACAGAAGTCTCCGTTGCATTATGTATCACATGGGAGGTGCTAATGAGAAGTTAAAAATAATAAGAAATATTAAAAAAATAAGAAATATTAAATGGGAAAAAATAACTGAGTACTATAATTGTCCAATTCTTTTATTCAGAATAAAGTCAATCAAGTACTTATAATCTGAAATATTTCTAATAACATTTATATAGTTTACACAAACAAAAGAGTATGATATTATAAACATTCAGAGAAGCATTTTTCTCTTCTTTAGGAAAGAGTAAATGAGTTTGTAGATTATGTGTCATTTGGTGAGTTTAAAGCACTTCAATTTATAGAAGAAAGCACAGGTTTTAAATAATAATAATTGTTTTTCATGTTCTTTGTCAGTAATATGTTAGTTTGGCATTATGAAAGTATTATAAAATAATTTGATTTACATAAATTTCTCCTCAGAATTGCTAATCCTTTAGCATATGTAATTGATATAATATAGACTATGTGGCCCTGCAGTTTAATATGATAAATTTATAAGAGAGGCAATAGAATATAACATTTAGTAAAAAATTTTAGATCAGACAGACTTGAGTGTAAATCTTTAATCTGTGTAACCTTGGGCAAAACACTTAACTGCCTTAAGCTTCAGGAATTTCAAGAATAAAAGAAATAATAAATGTACTTAAATTAAGGGGTAATTAGAGAAATTCAAAAGAAATATTATTTGCCTTGGTTAACTCAGCTAATGGTAGCCGATCATTACAATATTTACAATAGTGTGGGTAGTACTAATAGTAGTCAGAGCAGCAAGAGGAGTAGTAGTGTTATATAGTCAAGAGGAATATCCGCTAATTTCTCTGAGTTGAAGAAGATATCCTAGGAAAAATAGGGTTTAGATTGTTAAGGAGAGTATGCTAGTTTTACAGCATACTATAAGAACATTATAGACAAAGTTGATCAAGTATGTATAATAGTGTAAAGTTACCTGTTTAGATAATAAGTGCAATATAGATATAGTGTAAGATGAAGATGCAAGCCAGTACGTTATTTCAATGATTTGGAATGCTTTTCCTTCCTAAATTAAGATGCTATAAGTTACTCTGAAGATAGCTGGGAACCGATAAATGTTTTTAAGCAGCAGTATGACACAATCAAATTTATGTTCCTTCCAGCATTTTTTAAGGAGAATGGAGATTGATCACACACCTTTCTGGGATTCTGTGGGTGGGGGGCAAGAATCAGATATTTTGTACTGATGGGCTCAATTATTTCATGGAAATAGGAAGTTATATCATCTACTGAGAAATGGTGAGGATTGGGAATGTTTAAGGTGAAGGGTAAAAGTTTATTTTCCTGTTTTTGTTTTCTTTTCTCTTAATAGAAATTGAAACTGAAAAGGGATAAATAAAATTAATACTGCAAACTGACTTAGATTGGAGACTCTTTTTGTGCAGTACTCTACTCTGCAGGGGCACCTGTGTATGGGAGAAGAGTGGATAGGTGACTGATCAGTTTGGGATGTGCCTGGGCCTGGGCAATGGCATGACAGTAAATAAGGGAACTGAAGGATCTGGGAAGAGAGTGATAAGGATGACCAAATTGCAGTAAACAGTAAAGCAGAAGCTACAATCTAGAGAAAAGGAAAGATACAATACTGGCTGTTGCTAGAGTTCAATGAGCAAGCTTAACAGGAATGAGAAAATGGAAGATGAAAGGCCAAGTTTGAAGAGCAGGATATTGAAATATGAGAGATCTGTCTCATAGGATGTACTAGGCAAAATGATGTCCCCCAAAGATGTCCACGTCATGACACCCATAACCTGTGGCTATATAACGTGGAAAAAGGGACTTCCTAATATTATCAAGTTAAGAATATTGAGAAGGGAAGATTATCCTATATTACCCAAGTGAAACAATGTAACCACAAGGGTTCTTGTAAAAGGAAGATTAAGGTCCAAGTTAGCAGTAGGAGATGTACAAAAGGAAGCAAGAGGTTACAGTGCCATGAAGGAGAAGGAATTTATTCCTTCTCTTTTCTGGCAAAAGAGAAGGAATAAATCCTCAGGAGGCTTCAGAAGGAAGAAGCTCAGCCAACACCTCAATTTTAGTCCTCTGACCCTTAAAACTGTAAAAACAAATAAATAAACTTGTTACTTTAAACCACTGAGTGTGTGGTAATTTATTACAGTAACCACAGGAAACCAATATAGAGGACGGTAGGTGTCAAGATTTAAGGTACAGGGGACCAAAACTGGAGTCGTTTCACAAGACTTGAAGTTGAGAGGGTTACTGAGTGATTTGTGCAAACAGAGAAGAATGTAATCCTACTATTGGAAGCCTTATTCAAATATCAATAAATCAGCAGAGATGCCACTTCCACTACAGACTTGTAAGCTTCCAGAAAAACTTTTTTTTGAGTTGGTGATCGACAGGGAGGCCTGGCGTGCTGCGATGCATGGGGTCGCAAAGAGTCGGACACGACTGAGGGACTGAACTGAACTGAACTGAAAAAATTTTGATTATAACTGTATGTATTAGTTAGATAGAAATGCCATTAAAAATGTACCACAGACCAGGTGGCTTAAACAATAGAAATTCGTTTCTCCACAGTTCTAGAAGCCCAAGATCAAGGTTTTGGCATGTCGCTTTCCTCCTGAGGGTCTGCCTCCTGGCCTTGTGGATGGCTGTCTTCTTCCTGTGCTTTTACATTCTCTTCCTTTTGTGTGTACCTGTGTTTAAAATTCCTCTTTTTATAAAGGCACCTGTATTTTGGACATCTGTTTATTGAATACTAAAACCTGTCAACCAAATGACCTTATTTTACCTTATTTACATTTTAGGCTAAATACTATCTCATTCTGAGGTACCAAGGATTAGGACTTCAATATATAAATTGGATGGACTGGGGATAGAGTGTGGAGAGGTACAAAATTTAGCCTATAAAACTGTACTATAGCATTTATTACAGCAGTTTAGCTCTATTTTGCCTTTTTTTTTTTCTCTCTCATGGGAACTTAACTGTCTTGGGACAGATATACCCTCTAATTTAAATGGATATCCTCACAATGCCTATTGCTGTTTCTTACCTATGGTGAATGCTTAATACATAAGTAATTAAATTATCAGTTCCAGCTTTCAAATGTCTATATCTAATTTCTAACAAAGTAATTATCTTTGTGCTAAATGCTAATTGTTTTCTACATTTTCACTCATCGTTAATATATTCTATCTGGGATCATTCTTCCTTTCTCCATGATAGTTTATAGAGATTAGATGGTAATGTAATATACTTTTTCTGAGTAGAAAACATATAGTTCTATCTCAATCAGAGAATATCAGTAAACAAATTAATATCAAACATATAGTTGATCTTTATTTCCCTATAAATTGCATCATTCAATCCATATGAATAAAAGGTCACTTTAATTCTACTATATACCTAACACTATGTCAGCAATACAATTTTACATAAATGAGACATGCAGTAGGTAATATTACTATCTTGGAAAAATTTTATAACTCTACTTTGTAAGTACATGGGCACATGCTAAGTCACTTCAGTTGTGTCCGACTCTATGCAACCCTATGAAATGCAGTGTGCAAGGCTCCTCTGTCTATTGGATTTTCCAGGCAAGAATATACTGGAGTGGGTGGCCATGCCCTCCTCCAGGGGATCTTCCCTACCTAGGGATTGGACCTACATCTCTTATATCTCCTGCACTGGCAGGCAGGTTCTTTACAACTAGTGCCACCTGGGAGCCCCACTTTATAGATATTTAGTTATAAAATACTTAGGAAAATGACAGTGATGAAAATCATTATTTAAAGTGAAGTTGTATCCGTTCATTTATTCATTCCTTCATCAAATATATATACATATATATTATATACATATGATTTATTATGTGCTACTATGAAACAAAGTAGACTGATGGAGTTTAAACAGAGAAGTAATAAAGAAAAACTTCAGTAAAATACTTGCCCAAATAATGTTTGGTTGCAACTGTAGTAAGTATGGCAAAAGAGACATATGAGGTGCTACAGAGCCTTACTTTACCTAACTGTAGTGGACAGGGAAAACTTTATATAGGGCGTGTGCTTTTTCATGAAAGATCTCAAGCAAGAGGAGGAGTCACTAGATGGAGAGGAAGGAAAGCCATTTCAGCAAGAGGATATTATGTGCTAAGTCCCAGTGGCAAGACAGAGCTTAAACATTACTAGGGGCTGAAAGATAAGAACAGTAAGGAACAGAGAGAGTTAGGAAGAATTAAGGGATCTGGAATGGAAGGCTTAAGAAAATATGTTTAAAACTTTTATATTTTTCCCCAGAAAAATGGGAAGTCACAGCTGGGTTTCAAGGGAGAATGTNATACATGATTCAACTACATGAGGAAAGCAAGATGGTATGGGAAGTTTTTGTTTTCCTGTTAAAAAGGGAATAAAGATAACAGGCCCATTACTTTCTCTTCCTCTCTCTTTTCTATTTTTATAGTAAATATGAGAGTCATGGCGTTCATCTTAAGATCACAAAGTGATAACCATAGTCATGTGGGCTGAAATAGTACCCCTCCAGCAAAATGTTTATGTTGATGCCCTAACCTCCAGTTCATAAGAATGACTATATATGGAGACAGAATTTTCATTAGTTAAAGTCATTGGGATAGACCCCAATCCATTAGGACTGGAGTCCTTATAAGAAGAGGAACTTGGAACATACACTCAGGCAAAGAGGAAAGACCACATGAAGACACATGGAGAAGGAGGACCATAAATAAATCAAGAGAGAGGCCTCAGAATGAAACTAACCTGATAATGAGAAAATCAATTTCTGTTTTAACCTGCCTAGTCTGTGGTCCTCTGTTATGGCAACAGAGGAAAGCTAATAAACATGTGGACCCAAACCAACATCTAAGAATGACCCGGCAGGGAGACTTAACGGGCTTGTGTAGGTAAACCAGCACCAGTAAATCCCTAAAGTCAGACTTGTGTTAGATAAGTAACTCCTACCTGTTTGAGCCCTTTTAAGTCAGACTGTCTACTAGCTTCTGTTGCTATCCAGAACATTCTTCCTTTTTCTTTGATTCACAAGTGAGTTTGATCTGATTCAGAGTTTGGCATGACAAGAATTCTGTTACCAAAACCTGGATCAATATATTTATCTGTCAGTCCAGATGAAGTAAAATAGCCAGATTTGGGTCAGAAAATTCAAATGGCAGCTGCAAAACCAACATAAGGGCAATGATAATTCAAAATAAAATTCAGTAAATTTTCTTTGGGATGAGTCTGTTAAAAACTGACATTCTCTCTGGAAATGTGATTAAAAGTGACTTATCTGTAAATGTAGAACATTTCAATACTTTTTATAGTTTTTTAATAAAAAGTATATGTCTGTTACTTAAAAACAAGAGCAACAATCTGATGAAGAATTTTCATAAATGGCAAAGAAAAAGAAAAGAAACCCTTAGAGGGCAAAGTGTGATAATAAGTCAATGAAAAACTCAATGAGTCAAAAACCACAAAAATATCTAAATTCTATTATTTACTGCTAAAATGTTAAATACTGGTATGGTTAGTGCATTCCTGGTAAAATGCACCCCAAGTGATAGAATCTTTATTGCTTTCAGACAAGTGAGAAATTCAACACCAAATTTCCTCCTGAAGGTTTTCTCTTTATGACCATCCTTGGTATGAGATTTCTAAGACTAGATTCTTTAGCAAATATTTCCTAAGGCAAACCTTATGTGTAAACACTATATTGAGAGAGACAGTACATTCAGAGGGAAGCAAGAGTATAAAGGAAAATGAGGCAGCGAAGAAAGGCAAGTGAGTTTAAAGTTAGATGTTACTGAACTCTCCCAGCTTCCCAGGAAATGCAGTCATCTGCTTAGTTACGTGGAATATCTGCGGAGAGTCTCTATGATACCACCATCTCAAAACTGATAGTAGAGTAAGGGAAAGCAATCTCTCAGTACACTCTTCCTACTCTTTGTCTTTATTTGATCAATGATCATTTCATGTGTAATTTCCTCTCCCAGTCCTCTGAATTTTACTAACTGGTCCCTTTGAATAGCTTCTGGGGAACCTGGCTGTTCCTTGAGTCCATTTTGGCCACACTGAAAAGCCAGAGCAGCAGCATCTCATACCATGAGGGTACAATAGAATTCTTGCTGAAGCTCCACGCTCACTCTTAGGATGATAGGGTATTTTGAAAATGAGCCAAATGCAGTGGTCAGGCTTGGCTTTGAGCCTTTAGGAAGAGTGAAAGCCATCACTGGAGCTGCTCTGTGTAGGAAGCTGGGAAAATGGCCAACACCCATTCCCAGGGTTAGAGTAGAGCTAAGAGAACTGGATGGCTCATAAACTGGCCTGAGTACAGTTCAATTTCCATTATTTTCTTGTCTGTGAGTTTACACTCTTTTGCACTAATTGTAAGGACTAATTTTGGACTAATTTTGCATTAAACTAGCAGATTTATTTGCTTGAGGACAAACAGACTCAGTCTGTATATGCATTGTTGCCATTCTTGCTATATATATGTATGAAGTTAAACATGAGTTTTAATTCTTGCTTCAATTTCATCATAACGATATACTTCAAAAACCACTTTTGAAAGTTTTGTAAAGTAATCATTAAATTCTCCAGGTCTCCCCATTTGGGTTACATATTATAGGGTGGTAAATTTTGAACCATTGAGGTTAGAATGTAAGTAAAAGTGACAGATGTCACATCCAGGCAGAAGCAGAAATGCCCTTAAATTGAGTAGCACATACTCTTCCTATGCCCCCACTGGTCACAGAAGCATACGCCAAGCTGAAGCCTGTAATGTTCAATGACTAGAAGGAACAGATCTCCCTACCTACACATATGGGATAGGTAGCCTAGGAAAGAGAAGAATTTTTATTATGTTAAGCTGCAAAGATTCAAGGATATTCTACTCTTGAAACATAATGTAATCAATCAGAGTCCTAAAAGGAAGCCCCTTTAAACTAGATGATTGAAACATTTACAAAGATGGCACCCCACTCCAGTGCTCTTGCCTGGAGAATCCCATGGAGGTAGGAGCATGCAGTCCTACCTAGTTTGATGCTGGAGAGCCCAGTACCTGGGCCAAGGGCATCAAATCTATAATGCAATGTACCACGTGATGGTTAAGGGCTAGTACACAGAACATATATTGCTAAACAAACTTCTCATCTTCAATCTGTCTTTCAGAACTTATGCAGCTTGAGCTGGTATCTTCTTGACTTTATTGTTATAGCATTAAAAAAATGTTCAGTTACAAAGATGTTTCTGTGAGTCAACATAACAAGTTCTTGAACTCGTTGTAGAGTCCATCCTTCCTTATACATATGACAGAGAGATATAACTAGAAGGATCAGACCCACTCAGAATGTTGGTGAAAGGAGATATGTATTAAGTTCTTACCATGTGTACAACTTTTAGTTTTATTATCTATTTTATATAACTTATTTCTTCTTCCAACAGATTAAAAAGAACATTATTACTTCTTTTCTTTTTTCCCCTCTTTTTCTTTCTAATTGGAGGATGATTACTTTACAATATTGTGTAGATTTCTACCATACATCAACATGAATCAGCCATAGGTATACATATGTCCCTGTTGAACCTCCCATTTCACCATTCCACCCACCTCAGTTTAGTTCAGTTCAGTCACTCAGTCATGTCTGACTCTTTGTGACCCCATGAAATGCAGCACGCCAGGCTTCTCTGTCCATCACCATTTCCCAGAGTACACTCAAACTCATGTCCACTGAGTAGGTGATGCAATCCAGCCATCTCATCCTCTATCGTCTCCTTTGCCTCCTGCTCCCAAACCTCCCAGCATCAAAGTCTTTTCCAATCAGTCAACTCTTCACATGAGGTGGCCAAAATACTGGAGTTTCAGCTTTAGCATCACTCCCTCCAAAGAACATCCAGGGCTGATCTCCTTTAGAATGGACTGGTTGGATATCCTTGCAGTCCAGGGGACTCCCAAGAGTCTTCTCCAGCACCACAGTTCACAAGAATCAATTCTTTGGTGTTCAGCTTTCTTCGCAGTCCAACTCTCACATCCATACATGATCACTGGAAAAAACCATAGCCTTGATTAGACAGANTTCCCATTCTGTTTTTTTCCTCTATTTCTTTTTATTGATTGCTGAGGATGGCTTTCTTATGTCTTCTTGCTATTCTTTGGAACTCTGCATTCAGATGCTAATATCTTTCCTTTTCTCCTTTGCTTTTCACTTCTCTTCTTTTCACAGCTATTTGTAAGGCCTACCCAGAAAGCCATTCCACCCACCTAAGTGATCACAAAGGACTGGTTTTGAGCTCCCTGCATCATACGGCAAATCTCTACTGGCTATCTGTTTTACACACGGCGATGCATATGTTTCAATCCTACTCTCATTCCTTCCCATCCTCTCCTTCCCTCACAGTGTCCACAAGTCTCTTCTTATGCATCTCCTTGTTGCCTGCATATAGTCTCATCAATATCAAATTTCTAAATTCCATATAATTCCATATATATGGTAATATAAGATATTTGCTTTTCTCTTTCTGATTTACTTCTTTCAAGTGAGTAAAACTAAGGCTCAGAGAGCTCCAGTAATTTGCCTAAAATTACACAACACAGAGTAATGTTTCAGCTTAATNAATTTCTAAATTCCATATAATTCCATATATATGGTAATATAAGATATTTGCTTTTCTCTTTCTGATTTACTTCTTTCAAGTGAGTAAAACTAAGGCTCAAAGAGCTCCAGTAATTTGCCTAAAATTACACAACACAGAGTAATGTTTCAGCTTAATCTCAGAGCTTCAGTTTCTGAATGTTATTCTTTTCCTTCTTCTCTCAATCTCTCCTTCCCTACCTTCCTTCTATTTCCTTTCTACCTTTATTTCTCACATATATTTATTTTAGGATTTTAAAAATTAAAGCCTAAAACATTTCAATGAGACAGGAAAAATTCCTCTGCCTTTTATGCCCCCCTCAATGGGAAGAACAATCTATTTTGCTATGTTCAGTCCTTCAAATGTAATCTCATCTAGAAACACAGATACTCCCAGAAATAAGTTTTAATCTGGGCACCCCATGACCTTTCGAGTTGTCGTGTAAAATTAACCATCTCTGCTACCTTAGGAAACTCTTATAAAGACTAGTTAACAAGGGAGATCACAAGAACGGAGGCAATAGCTAAGATGTGGCCACAATAACAGGATGGGTAATACAGCTTGTTGTTGACCCCATCAGAATGCCCCTCTCCAAATTCAATTCAAATCTAGAATCAGCCAATTCAACAGCTGAAAATTCCTGCTTGTTTCTTGAATCTTTGTGTTATGATCACAGAAATAAAAATTCTGGATAGGAATACCTAAGTGTCTGTACTTGGGCCTCAAGTCCACTTTATAGCAGTCTCTAGACTGGAAGAAATATATTTATTTCACTTTACTTCTATAGTGGAAGGTGGGATAATACCTCTTACCTATAATGAAATTTTCTCCAAATAAAAAGGATATACAATATTGGTGTTTTCCTTCTGGCTCAGGATTGGGAACTCATGTAAACCTGTGGCGGATTCGTGTCAATGTATGGCAAAACCAGTACAGTATTGTAAAGTAAAATAAAGTAAAAATAAAAATAAATACAGATGAAAAATGGCAAAGAAAAAAGTAAATCATCACTATAATCTAGCTGACATTTGTGTGTACTCAGTTGAGTACAGGTATTTTTCAAACCCACAACCCAAGCACTTGTGGGTTTACCATGTCTCAAGGATCGAATCCTGAGGAATATTTATTCTATAACAGCCTAATGGTTAGTCTAGGCTTTGCAGTGAATGCAAATTGTGTTGTCTGTCCATGGTTGGCTTCAAAAAGAGGTGTGTTCAGCAAGTCAGTCTGTGGCTCCAAAAACAGAGAGAAAGCAGCTTCTTTGTTGTCAGACTTAAAAGTAGATAAGCAGCAAGCTGCAGAATAAATGATATTTCTTCATTTTTATCATCTTCTAATTTAACAGTAATCTGTAGATATTTGTAAAATCAGAAACATTTGAAGGAAAAAAGAAGAAATCTAGAGACATTCACTATGCTATTTTAGTATATCTCCCTATGTCTTTTTGAATTTACTTTTAAACAAGGTCATTTTATAGGTATTTAATAATTTGTGTGTATTTTAGCATAAAATATTTTTGAACAGTTTTCCTTCATTCTATATATCCTCCTAAGAATGAGTTCATGTGTATGTGTGTGTGTGTGTTATTTTCTCAGTAGTATCTGACTCTGCAACCCCATCAGCTGTAGGCCACCAGGCTCCTCTGTCCATGGAATTCTCCAGGCAAGAATACTGAAGTGTGTTGCCATGCCCTTCTTCAGGGAATCTTCCCAGCCCAGGGATCAACCCAGGTCTCCCACATTGTGAGCAGATTCTTTACTGTTTGACCTACCTTCAGTTCAATTCAGTTCAGTCGCTCAGTCGTGTCTGACTCTTTGCCACCCTATGAATCATAGCATGCCAGGCCTCCCTGTCCATCACCAGTTCCCAAAGTTCACTCAGATTTGCATCCATCAAGTCAGTGATGCCATCCAGCCATCTCATCCTCTGTTGTCCCCTTCTCCTCCTGCCCCCAATCCCTCCCAACATCAGAGACTTTTCCAATGAGTCAGCTCTTTGCATGAGGTGGCCAAAGTACTGGAGTTTCAGTTTTAGCATCATTCCTTCCAAAGAAATCCCAGGACTGATCTCCTTCAGAATGGAATGGTTGGATCTCCTTGCAGTCCAAGGGACTCTCCAGAGTCTTCTAAAACACCACAGTTCAAAAGCATCAATTCTTCGGTGCTCAGCCTTCTTCACAGTCCAACTCTCACATCCATACATGAAAGGAAAAAAACCATAGCCTTGACTAGATGGACCTTAGCCAGCAAAGTAATGTCTCTGCTTTTGAATATGCTATCTAGGTTGGTCATAACTTTTCTTCAAAGGAGGAAGAGTCTTTTAATTTCATGGCTCCAGTCACCATCTGCAGTGATTATTGAGCCCCCCAAAATAAAGTCTGACACTGTTTCCACTGTTTATCCATCTATTTCCCATGAAGTAATGGGACTGGATGCCATGATCTTCATTTTTTGAATGTTGAGCTTTAGGCCAACTTTTTCACTTTCCTCTTGCACTTTCATCAAGAGGCTTTTTAGTTCCTCTTCACTTTCTGCCATAAAGGTAGTGTCATCTGCATATTTGAGGTTATTGATATTTCTCCTAGCAATCTTGATTCCAGCTTGTGTTTCTTCCAGTCCAGCATTTCTCATGATGTACTCTGCATAGAAGTTAAATAAGCAAGGTGACAATATACAGCCTTAACGTACTCCTTTTCCTATTTGGAACCAGTCTGTTGTTCCACGTCCAGTTCTAACTGTTGCTTCCTGACCTGCATACAGATTTCTCAAGAGGCAGGTAGAGTTGTTTAAAAGTAAATATAAATCAGGAGACCTGGGTTTCTTGCATTGCAAGCAGATTCTTTACCATCTGAGCCACCAGGGAAGTCCAAATAGAACCACATGGAGATGCCAGGGATCAAACCCAGGGCCTTAGACATGCAAAGCATGCACTGTACCACTGAGCTACATCCCCTAATTACTGTTTCATAGATGTATCTTATACTTTAACCAGGTGTTGAGCATTTAGAATCTTACCACCCTTTTGTTATGTTTAAGGAATGAGTTTTATCTGCCCAGAATACAATGATTTCCTTGTCTTCTGAGATTTCTCTCCTCATTTCTATTTTATTTTGGTTGCAGTGCCCTGTCTTTGTCAAATAGTATATGTTCTCTCTCTGTATGTATATGTGTGTGTATATACATAAATATATACATATATAGGCTTCCCTCATGGCTCAGTGGTAAAGAATCCACTTGCCAATGCAGAAGATGTGGGTTCAGTTCCTGGGTCAGGAAGATCCCCTGGAGAAGGACATGGCAACCCACTCAAGTATTCTTGCCTGGGAAATTCCATGGACAGAAAGAGCCTGGTAAGCTATAGTCCATGGGGTTGCAAAGAGTCAGACATGACTTAGTGACATACGTATATATGCCAGGCTACACTCCAGTATTCTTGCCTGGGAAATCTTATGGACAGAGGAGCCTGGTGGGCTACAGCCCATGGGGTCGCACAGAGACGGACATGACTGAAGCGACTCAGAGGCAGCAGCAGCATCACAGCTTGAAGGATCTCAGTTCCCCGTCAGGGACTGAACTCAGGCCTGGACCACCAGGGAATTCCTTATGCTTAGTATTTTTGTAAATTAATTCATAGGTAATTGGGTAGGGACCATGTAACCATGTTTTATTTCTTGGCCTTCTTGCCTCCCATGCCTTATTGGACAGAGGTGGATATTTAATTCAAGCTGAACCAATGAGAATTACTTCCCTAGAAGTTTGGAATTGAGGCCAAGTGAATGTAGTCTCCAATTCGGCTGCCTTCTTTTTTTTTTTTAATAATTTTATTTCTTTATTTATGGCTACGGTCTTTGTTGCTGTGTGGGCTTTTATCTACTTGTGGTATGCATCTTTGTTACAATGCATGGACTTATTGCAATGCCTTTTCTTGTTGCTGAGCGTGGGCTCTAGGATGCAAGGGCTCTAGTAACTGAAGCACATGGGCTTAGTTCTTGCGTCTCCCAGGCTCTGGAGCCCAGGTTCAATAGTTGTGTAAGGGCTTAGTTGCTCTGCAAAATGTGGGATCCTGCCAGATCAATGATCGAACTTACGTCTCCTGCATTGGGAGGCAGATTCTTTACCACTGCACACCAGGGAAGTACTTGACTGCCTTTTTGAACAAAGATATAAAGATATGAGCTTTATGATGTGACTATCTTCCACCTGGTAGGCTATATGAACTGGAGACAATCTGCAGAGAATCATGAAATAGAATTGCTAAACTAAAAAGATAAGAGGAGATGGAGAAAGTACTAAAGATGAGTGTCCTGTTGCTTTTCTTTTGTTTTTTTTTTCTTTTTTTTTTTTTTTTACTTTACAATACTGTATTGGTTTTGCCATACATTGACATGAATCTGCCACAGCTGTACATGAGTTCCCAATCCTG
>SJYV01002345.1:353818-399867 GCA_006410875.1 Neotragus pygmaeus | reverse complement strand
GGTCGCAAAGAGTCAGACACAACTAAGTGACTTCACTTTCATTTTTCACTTTCATCCATTGGAGAAGGAAATGGCAACCCACTCCAGTGTTCTTGTCTGGAGAATCCCAAGGACGGGGGAGCCTGGCGGGCTGCCGTCTATGGGGTTGCACAGAGTTGGACATGACTGAAGCGACTTAGCAGCCGTAGCAGCAGCAGCAGGCATAACAGCTTCTACCAATACTACCAAGTGAGTTTTGCAGTGACCCATCCATCCCCAGGGTATTTCCGGCAAACAGTAGCATCTGTTAACACATCTAAATAACTTTACAGATCATCTCTGGGCACGAGCGCAGTGGTGCTAACTGGCACATTAAAGAAACATACCTGAGACCTTGGCCTTACTAGCACTTTGAACGCTAACCAGGGATCTATGAAAAGAAAGTGAAGCCAGTCAGCACTTTCTGTCTTTGGATTATGTCAAAGTTTACAATTATTTCTTAATGTTAAAAAAAAAAAAAAAGTACACAACTGTTTAAATATAAAAGTGAAATTGTATATCTTTGCATTTCTGGAAGGCTGGTGGAAAGGAAGAAAAATGATTAAATTATATATTATTTACATCATTTTAAAAATCTTAGAAAATGTAACAAATGAATTTGGCCTTTAGATTTCAAATTTTAGATATTTGTACATAGTCCCTTGTTTGCAGGCAGCATATTCCACTATAAATATTATAACTTAAAAAAAAATCGGTCTATGCCATTTTTTTGTTATTGCTTCAACCCTTTGTTCTATCCCCTCACCCATCTACACTGGAGGTCTGCAAACTGTCTCCCAGGGTATTTTTCCAGATGGAATCTCTTTGAGTGTGCCCCATAGGAGGCACTGTTGGCAGGTAAGAAACAACCATAATCCCCTTTGTGCATCTTTGTCTCTGTCTCCCTGTCCTTCCTCTTCCTCTCATACTCCCTCACACCCACTTTCACTCTAGCTCTTTTTCTTATTGCGGCACTGCTTCTGGAGCATTGGCCACAAAGGTGGGAGTCTCTCCTGTGTGCCAGGGTCTGGTACTAACCTTTCTACCCTTGTATTCTGTACCCCTTCAGATAATAGTGGCTTCTCATGATTTCTAATTTCTGAATAAGTACACATTTCAATTTTTGTTCTTTTCCATTTTTAAAACCTGCATAGCTCATTCCCTATGTTAAATTATGTTCTATTTGAAATACATAATATGGTTTGTTTTCCTGGTTATAGGCTGCTTGATACAGCTTAAGTTTAAATATTGCCTTTGGCCACTAACTAGATAGATAATCCCGGATATGTTATTTAAATATTTTAAGCTTTATCTTTATCTCTGAATAAAAGAGAGACAAAATAATATCCACATTGCAGTGCTGTTGTTAAGTTTAATAAGATGGTATATTTAATGTACATGGTACATGGTAGGTATTAAAAAAAAACTATTAGGAAGAATCCTTGTATTAATAATAAGCTTCCCAGGTAGCTCAGATGATAAAGAATCCACCTGCAATGCAAGAGACTGAGGCTTGATCGCTGAGTCAGGAAGATTTCCTGGAGGAGGGCATGGCAACCCATTCTAGTATTCCTACCTGGAGAATCCCGTGGACAGAGGAGCCTGGCAGATTACAGTTCATAGGGTTTTAGAGAGTCAGACACAACTAAATGACTAACACTCTCACTTTATGTTAATAATAGATATTTCTTTAGAATTTCCTTTTTTAATATTTGTTTATTTTTGGCTGTGCTGGGTCTTCATTGCTGCGTGCGGGCTTTCTCTGCTTACAGTGAACAGGGGCTACTCTCTAGTTGCGTTGCACAGACTTATTGCAGTGACTCTTCTTATTGAAGCGCATGGATTAATAGGGAGCAGAGGCTTCAGTTGTTGTGGAAATCATGCTGAGTAGTTGTGGAGCAGCTGTGGCTCATGGACTCTAGAGCACGGGCTCGGTAGTTGGGGTGCATGAGCTTAGCTTCCCTGCAGCTTGTGGAATCTTCTCAGACCAGAGATAGAACCTGTGTCCCCTACATTGGTAGGCAGATTCTTAACCACTGGACCACCAGGGAAGTCCTGTAGAATTTTCTTTTGATCCAGTTTTTCACCTTTAAAGATCCAGTATTGGATCAGGACCAAGTTTGGATGTGAGCCAGATTGAGTGACCTGTTCTGAACAGGTCTTTGTGTACAGAATATGGAATGTGTTTATTTTTCAAAGACATATATATATATATAATATATATATGTATATGTATACGTGTGTGTGTGTGTGTATATATATATATACATTCACAGCCTGTCTTTTTTAACTGTCTTTTGGTAATAATTTTAGATTCATAGGATGTGGCAAAAATAGTACAGAAACATCCCACATATCCTCACTCTTTTCCCTAACAGTAACATTTTACATATCTGTAGCACAATATCAAAATCAGGAAACTGATTGGTATAATGTATGATATAGTTTTATATCATTTTATCACATGTATGTATTTGTATAACAGCCACCAAAATCAAGATAAAGAACAATTTCATCACCAGAAAGAAGCTTTACCTTCTTTTAAATCTCTTTTCAATTTACAGTAGCATTGTCTTAAATATTTCCTTTACATAGAGAACCACATCAAAAAAAAGGAATAAGTTTTGCTTCAGCCAACAAGCACAATTTAGAAATTCAATAGGAGAAGGAAAATGTATGGTATTTGTCCATATTTCTTTTTCCTTCTGTGGTTCTTTCTTTATGTTCTAAGATCTGTTGTTTCTATTACTATCAATTTTAATTGTCCTCATTCTGCTTCAAGAGCTACTTTTATCCATCCTTTTAGGGCAGATGTGCTGATGATAAATTCTCATACTTTTGATTCTCTTGAGAATATTTGATTTATCCTGAAGGATATTAATTGGGCATAGAAGTCTAGAGCATTCTAATTGTTTTTCTAATGTATGCAAGGTATTTTTCCTATGCTTTTTTCAATATTTTAGTTTTCAAAAATTAAGTTATAATTGGTTTTGACATGACACTCTTTATGTTTATATAGTTTATGGTTCACTCAGCTTCTTGAATCCAAAAGTTTGTTATTTTTACTGAATTTGGAAATTTTTTCAGCCATAATTTCTCTGAATAAACTTTCAGCCACACTCTTTTTCAATTCTGTTTCTGAGAATCCAGTAATATGAATATAAAATTTTTTCTTATAGTCCCACATAATCTCAGAGCTTGCTTACTTTGTTTTTCAACTCATTTTTTCTCTCTTGTTTATATTGAGTAATTTATATTGATCTATCTTCAAGTTCAATAACCTCAGATATGCATATAATACCACTCTAGCGGAAGAAAGTGAAGAGGAACTAAAGAGCCTCTTGATGAGGGTGAAGGAGAGTGAACAAGCTGGGTTAAAACTAAATACTAAAAAAAACTAAGATCATGGTATCTGGCCCCATTACTTCAGGGCAAATAAAGGGTGATAAGGTGGAAGTAGTGACAGATCTCTTCTTTTGGTCTACAATCACTGCAGATGGTGACTACAGCCATGAAATCAGAAGACAATCGCTTCTTGGCAGGAAGGCTATGAAAAACCTAGACAGTGTGTTGAAAAGCAGAGGCATTACTCTGCCAGCAAAGATCCATATAGTCAAGGCTATGGTCTTCACAGTGGACATGTACGGNTGTGTATATATATATATACATTCACAGCCTGTCTTTTTTAACTGTCTTTTGGTAATAATTTTAGATTCATAGGATGTGGCAAAAATAGTACAGAAACATCCCACATATCCTCACTCTTTTCCCTAACAGTAACATTTTACATATCTGTAGCACAATATCAAAATCAGGAAACTGATTGGTATAATGTATGATATAGTTTTATATCATTTCATCACATGTATGTATTTGTATAACAGCCACCAAAATCAAGATAAAGAACAATTTCATCACCAGAAAGAAGCTTTACCTTCTTTTAAATCTCTTTTCAATTTACAGTAGCATTGTCTTAAATATTTCCTTTACATAGAGAACCACATCAAAAAAAAGGAATAAGTTTTGCTTCAGCCAACAAGCACAATTTAGAAATTCAATAGGAGAAGGAAAATGTATGGTATTTGTCCATATTTCTTTTTCCTTCTGTGGTTCTTTCTTTATGTTCTAAGATCTGTTGTTTCTATTACTATCAATTTTAATTGTCCTCATTCTGCTTCAAGAGCTACTTTTATCCATCCTTTTAGGGCAGATGTGCTGATGATAAATTCTCATACTTTTGATTCTCTTGAGAATATTTGATTTATCCTGAAGGATATTAATTGGGCATAGAAGTCTAGAGCATTCTAATTGTTTTTCTAATGTATGCAAGGTATTTTTCCTATGCTTTTTTCAATATTTTAGTTTTCAAAAATTAAGTTATAATTGGTTTTGACATGACACTCTTTATGTTTATATAGTTTATGGTTCACTCAGCTTCTTGAATCCAAAAGTTTGTTACTTTTACTGAATTTGGAAATTTTTTCAGCCATTATTTCTCTGAATAAACTTTCAGCCACACTCTTTTTCAATTCTGTTTCTGAGAATCCAGTAATATGAATATAAAATTTTTTCTTATAGTCCCACATAATCTCAGAGCTTGCTTACTTTGTTTTTCAACTCATTTTTTCTCTCTTGTTTATATTGAGTAATTTATATTGATCTATCTTCAAGTTCAATAACCTCAGATATGCATATAATACCACTCTAGCGGAAGAAAGTGAAGAGGAACTAAAGAGCCTCTTGATGAGGGTGAAGGAGAGTGAACAAGCTGGGTTAAAACTAAATACTAAAAAAAACTAAGATCATGGTATCTGGCCCCATTACTTCAGGGCAAATAAAGGGTGATAAGGTGGAAGTAGTGACAGATCTCTTCTTTTGGTCTACAATCACTGCAGATGGTGACTACAGCCATGAAATCAGAAGACAATCGCTTCTTGGCAGGAAGGCTATGAAAAACCTAGACAGTGTGTTGAAAAGCAGAGGCATTACTCTGCCAGCAAAGATCCATATAGTCAAGGCTATGGTCTTCACAGTGGACATGTACGGTTGTGAGAGCAGGACTGTAAAGAAGGCAGAGCACCGAAGAACTGATGCCTTCGACCTGTAGTGCTAGAGAAGACTCCTTACAGTCCTTGGACAGAAAGGAGATCAAACCAGTCGATCTTAAGAGAAATAAACCCTGAATACTCATTAGAAGGACTGATGCTTAAACTGAAACTCCAGATTTTGGTCTGCTGATGCAAACAGATGACTCAATGGAAAAGTCCCTGATGCTGGGAGAGATTGAGGGCAGAAGGAGAAGAGGGCAGCAGAGGATGAGATGGCTGGATGACATCACTGATGCAATGGACATGAATTTGGGCAAATTTGGGGAGATAGGACAGGGAGACCTGCAGTGTTTCAGTCCATGGGTTTGCAAAGAGTTGGACAAGACTGTGCAACTGAACAACATCTTCAAATTCACTGATGCTTCCTCTGCCCTTTACATTATGTTATTGAGCACATTCACTGAGGATTTTGTTGCTGTTATTATCTTTTTTTTTGTTCTAAACTTTCTGTTTGTTTACTATTTACATTTTATATTTCTTTTTCTATACTTTTTATTTTGTAATAGGTTTTTGTTAAGCACATAAAGGCTTCTCCAGTGGCTCAGCAGTAAAGAATCTACCTACAATACAGAATATGAGGTTTCAATCCCTGGGTGGGAAAGATCCTCTGGAGGAGTGTAAAGCAACCCACTCAAGTAGTCTTGCCTGGAGAATCCCATTGACAGAGGAGCATAGAGGTCTATGGTCCATTGGGTCTCAAAGAGTCAGACACATCTGTAGTGACTGAGCAGGCACCAAGTACATAATTTCTCTTTGAAGCCTTTTTATGATGGCTGCTTTAAAATCTTTGTCAGATAATTTATGTTATCTCAGTGTTAACATCTGTAATGGCCTTTTTTCATTCAAGCTGATAGTATCATTGCTTTTAGTGTGAAAGTGACTTTTGAATGTATCCTGGGCATTTTGGGTATTATATTGTAAGGTGTTGTGTCTTATTTAAACCTTGTTTATTCAGGTCTCCTTTGACACTTTGTCAGAGGGGAAGAGGGTGTGCAGCCTGGCATGGGAGTCTAGGTTCTCCTTGAGGAGAACCAACACCATGAGGGCAGGAAGCTCAGTACCACCAGGCAGGGATGAAAGGCCCAGCCTCCCACTCAGTCTTCCCTGATCCTCACCTGGTGGGGAAGTGGAGGGGGTAGGAGAGGAGTATGAGGGGTAGTGCTCATTACAGTGTTGAGGAACATCTATATAACCTCACTCGGCTTTTACTAGCAGGGGTGAGTTGAGGCATGTCTTTTATTGGTGCTGTTTGGCTGGGATAAGAACGTTATTGACTAAAAGTTTTCTCTCTTCCTATTTTGACCTTCTCCTTGTCCTTTGACTAGAGCATGACTGTTTATTGTTTTATTTGTTTTTTGGTATGCTCCCTTTGGTGTTTCCAGGTTTCTGGTCTTAGCTCCCAATCCTGGATATCTGAAGTAAAAAGAAGACTCTGAGAACGTCACTGAGTTGTTTCATGGTTCCCAAGATCTCTACTTGTCTGCCCTCTTCTCTCCACCTTCCATGGTTTTCTAATTTTTTTGTATATGTATAATCTCCAGAGATTTTAACTGTACTCATCAGGAGCTATAAGGAGAATTGAATTTATCCCATTTTTAATCCAAAATCAAAAGTCCCTAGCCTAGCTGATTATAAAAGTATAATGCATTTCCAATAAATAGTGCTTATCAAAAATTTTAAAGATATTGTTTCAATGTAAAACAGTAGTCAGGGGTTGGTTATAATTTCAAAAGTAAATGTTGTTTAATAGTGATGCAATAAAATTCAAGCATCTCCACACTTGAGGCTTCTAGTCCCTACTCCAAGGTAATGGCCTTACTTCTGTTACCATCAGCAATATCAGAGCCCAGTATTCTGATAGCTTCTCATCACATTTGTCATATTTGTCAACCATTGGTATGATGAAACAGCATCTGAACGCTTTCTTCTCAAGTTCCTAAAGTACAGAGTTAGATCTAGAATACCTGTGCATTATAGCTGATAGTAAAAGCATAATGTGAATGTTGTTCAATCAAATGAGTTACCAAAAAAAAAAAAAAATGTACATTTGAAAACCCACTATGTGGAAGATAAGAATACAAACACCAACATATATACATACTTGAAATCCATATCCTCTTACACATATACATGTCAACTGATAGACGTATTTTTAAAGGATTTTGTGCTGATTGATATATCTTAGCTGCAGAGATTTTATTATTGTTCCTTATATTCATGATTCAAAGACAATTGACAGTGCATAGTCAAGCAAATATGATGTGACATATAATATACAAAAGTTAAAGTAGGTTCTTTTATTTATATTCATTTATTCAGGAAATATTTACTAAGCAGCAAGTGAATGTGAGACCTGGGGTATATTGCTAATAAAGCACTTTATCTGCCCTCCAAGCTTCAGGAGTTTGAAATTCGTTTAGAGAGACAAAGAAAATATTTATGAAAACGTGTCAAAGTGTGTATCCAGGAAAATAAGTTACATGAATAGCGGTCCCAACAATCTATAACCTGAGTTTGACATTTCCTCAAGCCTTTTCCTAGAATCATTTATTCCTTTATTACCTCCAGCTTATTCTGTCTTTCAAGCTCCTATTCACATGCCAAATGTCAAGTCTAAAGGTAAATTTTGAGAGAAAATAAACTCTCAGGAAGTAATTGGTTAAGAACTTTGCCACAGGACTCTGATTTTGGGGCGTTCATCATTCAAAAATAACCATTTAAAACTAACTTTGAAAAAGACTTAGAGTTTCCATTAAATAGCTAATTTCCAAGACTAATTGAAGATGTCAAACTTAGTTCATAATCTATTAGTAAATTAAATGCTATAATGCCCTGATAATTTCTGGAAAGAGAAATTATGGTAGATAATGGTCTTGTGAAAATGTCAGAGGTTTATTTGCATGTAAGACATACTTAGTCACTGGTTATTCTTGTTGCCAGGACTGTGATCCAGTAGGGGGAAAGGAGACTTTGAAATGAAAAACTGGTCCAGAAATACCAGCTATATCAGTTCATAGTTATGTGACTTCGGGCAAAATATTTAACCTCCCAAAGCCTTTTCTCTGATCTCTCCACATGGGGTTTGGTAATATTAAATATATTAGAATATGTAAAATTGTATGTTCTCCTCCCAGGGCTACTGTTGCCATCATTTTTTTTTTCCAGAATCCAAGTATGAATAGCAGAGAGAGGACATTCCCAGAAATTGTTGGGGGACAATAGCTAGAGGACAGGAATTTTTTTCATCCCAGATCATAAATGGTGATGAAGGTAGTAGAGAAAAGAATAGTACTTTAGTAACTGTTGGAGTCCCATGATCCAGTGTGTGTGACTAAGCAGGCGCTGACATGGGGTTTGAACCTAGGCAAAAAACCAGACCAGCTTCATGGTAATGTTGTGGAAATGGAGTCGAATAGGAAATCAACAGTAAAACCTTAAAATAAAGACACTTACAGTTTCATTGGATAAATATAGACCATAGTTGGACTCAGGAATACCACTATCCTAGCCTTTAACATTTATTTAAACCATAATCTCTGTCTCTGAAGTGAAGTGAAGTCGCTCAGTCATGTCCGACTCTTTGCGACCCCATGGACTATAGCCTACCAGGCTCCTCTGTCCATGGGATTTTCCAGGCAATAGTACTGGAGTGGATTGCCATATTTGTTATTTACTGTACTTTCTCTCCCCATTGCAAGACAAGGTATGTGAAATGGATAAAACTCAAATATTTGTGAAGGTTTTATTTTACAATATCAATTGATGGTTTAAAATAACTTTGTTACTTTCTAACACAAATTCAGTTCAGTTCAGTCGCTCAGTCGTGTCTGACTTTTTGCGACCCCATGAAGCACGCCAGGAGCACACCAGGCCTCTCTGTCCATCACCAACTCCCAGAGTTTACTCAGACTCACATCCATCGAGTCAGTGATGCCATCAAGCCATCTCATCCTCTAATGTCCCCTTCTCCTCCTGCCTCCAATTCCTCCCAGGATCACTTTAGTCTAATTTATTCCAATTAGAACAAATATCTGCTTAAGTACCAATGACTTAGATAATTGTTTACTACTGTATTTATACAAGCATTCACTTTAAGGTTGAAATTTATATCACAGAGGTATTCTAGATGAAATTGAGATAAAATTCATTAAAATCTTCAAATTTATAACATAAACTAGATGCATGGCAATAAAAAAGAAAAAAAAAATCACCAAATCTTTTTTACCATGTCTCAATTTATGGTAGTCATAAATTGAGGACAAGGGTGGGTCAGAAATAGTTTTTTAAATATTCCAGTGTGGCATAGTTTTATGATACTTGATTTCTTTGGATTGGACATCCAGTGTACATATCAACATTTGGAGATCCAAAACAAAGGTCAGAGAAGATGTAACAAACCCTTCGGTTCAGTTCAGTTCAGTCACTCAGTCGTGTCCGAATCTTTGAGACCCCACGAATCGCAGCACACCAGGCCTCCCTGTTCATTACCATCTCTCGGAGTTCACTCAGACTCATGTCCATAGAGTCCGTGATGCCATCCAGCCATCTCATCCTCGGTCGACCCCTTCTCCTCCTGCCCCCAATCGCTCCAAGCATCAAAGTCTTTTCCAATGAATCAACTCCTCTCATGAGGTGGCCAAAGTATTAGAGTTTCAGCTTTAGCATCATTCCTTCCAAAAAAATCCCAGGGTTGATCTTCAGAATGGACTGGTGGGATCTCTTTGCAGTCCAAGGGACTCTCAAGAGTCTTCTCCAACACCACAGNCTTTTCATACTGTTCATGGTGTTCTCAAGGCAAGAATACTGAAGTGGCTTGCCATTCCCTTCTCCAGTGGACGGTGCTCTGCCACCCCTCTCCACCATGACCCGCCCATCTTGGGTTGCCCCGCAGGCATGGCTTGGTTTCATTGAGTTAGACAAGGCTGTGGTCCTAGCAGTAACAAACCCTAACACCTTTAAATGATAATACAGGAGAGGGTGGATTAGAAATGTCATTATACTGTGATAAAATGTGTCCAGGATTGGTTTAAATGACCAATCATATTGTGTTCAAAGGGTTAGAGGGATTTAAGTGATACTAATGAGGCAAATTCTGCATTAATTTAAAAATCACTCACAGGCATATCTCCTAGCCATCTTCAATCTGTCCTTTTTCTGCTTTGTTGCTATGGGATATTCTTTATATCACAAAGTCTTTTTCACTTTTCCCAAGGCTCACATTTTTCCTGGTACTTTTCAGTAAGTTCACTGTGTTGCTTGGGAAAGCTAACTTTGGCATGTAAAACTCACTCATTATTTATATACTTATACAAATAAAGTTATGAAAATGACTCACTTCATAACCTTGACATTTTCAATTGAACTTAGGAAGCTAAGGATGGACAAAACTGCAGTGCTGAGGAGCAATTAGCAGTTAAGACTCTTAATTGGAAGAAATGGGCCCCCTGTTAAGGGGAGGGAAGAAACAAACAAAACCTGACAATGGCTAGTAAAAATCACTAAAAGAAACATAAGATCATTGCAGATAGAAAAGATACTGTCAGAAAGAAAATAATGGGCAATGGTTTTTCTAGTAGTCATGTATGGGTGTGAGAGTTGGACTATAAAGAAGGCTGAGCACAGAAGAATTGATGCTTTTGAACTGTGGCATTGGAGAAGACTCTTGAGAGTCCCTTGGACTGCAAGGAGATCTAACCAGTCCATTCTGAAGATCAACCCTGGGATTTCTTTGGAAGGAATGATGCTAAAGCTGAAACTCCAGTACTTTGGCCACCTCATGCAAAAAGTTGACTCATTGGAAAAGACTCTGATGCTGGGAGGGATTGACGGCAGGAGGAGAAGGGGACGACCGAGGATGAGATGGCTGGATGGCATCACTGACTCNCTTTGGCCACCTCATGCAAAAAGTTGACTCATTGGAAAAGACTCTGATGCTGGGAGGGATTGACGGCAGGAGGAGAAGGGGACGACCGAGGATGAGATGGCTGGATGGCATCACTGACTCAATGGACATGAATCTGAGTGATCTCTGGGAATTGGTGATGGACAGAGAGGCCTGGCGTGCTGCAATTCATGGGGTTGCAAAGAGTCAGACGCGACTGAGCGACTGAACTAACTAACTAACTTACTGTAGTTAGCAGTAAGGAACTACAACATTTTGCAGAGTAAATCAAATTTATATAATATTAGAATGTAGATTTTTCTCTTAAATATATTCTAGCTCCTTTAATATCTCTTATTGGTCATTGTGAATAAATAAGACAATATTTGAGGTATTTATGGTAAAGGCATTTTAAAAATTATTTTTATTATACATTCCAAATATTACCATATAATTTAGAAACTGTGTACTTCCTTGAACCTAATGAAGCTCATTAATTCTTTGTAACACAGTAAGCAGTTACCAGATAACACAACAGTAAAAGTTCCATTTCCAAATGACTAGCTGTTATAATACAGAATATATTTTATGAATTAATTCAAAGCAATCTCTTTAGGCTCTCACTAAGTGGGTACAGTAAAAAGTAGTGCTGTTCTATGAGTCAGTTAGTCTTACTCTAGTTAAATATATACCCAGACAGAGGGGAAAAAATATAGAATCTCAGAATCTAGGCTTAAAAATCAATTTATGTTTAAAACCAAAATGTCTTCTTTATAAATATTTATAGGAAAGGATTTCAGATTATATGTTCAGCATTGAATGGTGCATATTATTCTTATTAATGTTTAATAAACATTTGTACAAAAAACAATATGCTTTACTTTGCTTCTACGTATAAAGTAGAATTATTGCAGCATCTGCTTCCAATGGTTGAGTGCACAAGCTATTCATGCCTTGTCATAAATTCCATGATGCATTAAGATGTCATTAAATGTACCTTCTGTGGTTGTCTCCTAATTTACATACCTTGTAAATCATCAGGTAAAAACCAAGTGAACTGGGGAATAGTTTCCTATGTGCTTCCCTTCTGCCACAAACTGAGTGCAATTCATATTCTTCTCCATTGCAGGCCCCAGACACCTCACATGCCTCATCTCTGAGACTGTCTCAGAACATTTGAAAATGTAGTTAATGGACACAGTTATTAATGGTTTTTAAATGATGCCTGCAATAGTATAGAAAAGGACTTGGGGAAATAGGCTAGTAGATTATAGATGAGGTTAGATATACCCGTTAAATTTAGCATCTTTTTTGTAAAGAGAGGCTGCCTTTCCAGGGAACCAGCAAGTACAGAGAAACTGGAAGATAACTGGAGGATTAGCAGTGCCTCTTTCCTCCCAGTCCTGTTTTTAATGCCATCACCATATGGTTCTTACAACAGCAGAATCTCAGCATTAGAAGGGACTTAAAGTTCACCTGGTACAATCCCAACCTATTGTGGGATTCCCCTAGAAGAGTGTCCATCTGTTGTTTCACAATAATGGGGAGCCTGCAATTTTGTAAGAAAATCCATCCATTTTTGTCTTTTGGATTGACTTGCTTTTCAATTCTAGAAGGAAAAGCCTCATTTAACTTCGAACCCCTTGTTTCCTCCTACTTCACAGTTGTTACAATGTTTAGTTTCTGTAGGCAGACTGGAGTCCTCCAGTTCAGTGCTACTGCTTTGTAAAGGGACTATGTCACTACAGTATTCTTCATCCGATTTTTGTTACCCAAGGCATTTAGTTCAGAAACTTCTATTAAAATCAACAGTTTCAGGCTACCTGATTAAATCACAATTATTAGGATGCTGGAATATTGAACTTCTGGAAAGAGCACATTAGTTTTTACTAAACTTGGCCCAGAACATTAATAATAATTTTTATTTCAGAAAAAGATATGATATCCTAGGAGTGTTAGTGTTAACCCTTGTATTTTTACTGAAATTTGGATGAGATTAATATCTCACAAAATCTAACAAAGTTTTTTTAAGTGAAGTATCATTGAAAATGGATAAATACATAGGGATTTTATATTCAACGCTCAGAAAAGAGGAGAATGATGGATATATTAGTCAGAGTTCTCCACAGAAACAGAACCAATAGGATACATATGAATATGGGTGAGAGGAGATTTGATATAGGAATGGCTCCTACAGTTGTGGGGGCTGAGAAATTCGACAATCTGCTGTCTGTGAGCTGGAGAACCAGGGAAGCCAGCTGTGTAATTCAGCTCACATTTGAAGGCTTGAGAAATGCAGATGGGGAGTAGTGGGGAGGAAGAAATGGTACAAGTTCCAGAATCTGAAGACCCAAGAAAGACAGCAGGATAAGAAGCCAGTCCCAGAGCAAGGAAAGAGAGAGAGAGAATTCATCCTCCTTCTACTTTTTTGGTCTCTTTAAACGCTCAAGAAGTTGGATGATGTTTGCTCACTTCGGGGACTGGAGGGGGGTGATCTTCTTGACTGAGTGTCTCATTAGAATGTGAATCTCTTCCAGAAGCATCTTCACAGACACACTCAGAAATAATTCTTGCCTGCTATCTGGGTGTCTCTTAAACCAGTCAAGTTGGCACTTAAAATGAATCATGACAATGGAGAATAGAAAGTAAGCATGAAATCATCACTGAACAATACATGAATCCAAGATGAACCATAATTTTTGCCAGATTATTTAATCTGTTTCTTTTGAATTTGTTTCTTCCAAACTAAAGTTGTCTGACAAATAAAATATCCTTTTATTTCAGGGTCAGATTTTTCCCTTATATTATGTGATACTACAGGCTGTAACAGCTCCAACCACTAACATGACAGAAGTCACTTGTCATAGGCTTATTCTAGAAGATGAAGCTCTGAAGTTTTGCCTTAGAGAAAGACAGCATTACCAAGTGATGGGCAGAGAGATGTCAGCCTCTTGTTTTTCCTTGCTGCTTTTGCTTAAAATATATACTTCAGTCTTTGCAGCAGTGAGTCCTTGAACTGCTATTTAAAGAAGGATTGTGAGAACTGGGAATTCCCTGCAGTATCTAAACCTGTTAAAGCACCAGGAGTTTCTTTTCGCTTTTGTCCCTTAGGAAGCACTACAATGTCCTGAAGAATCAATAAAAGGGAGGAAGACGAATATAGGAGTGGAGAGGTGAGCAATAGGAGAGCAGAGAAAGTTATTCCCTTTTTTAA
The DNA here is from genome assembly GCA_006410875.1 of Neotragus pygmaeus. Lineage (NCBI taxonomy): Eukaryota > Metazoa > Chordata > Mammalia > Artiodactyla > Bovidae > Neotragus > Neotragus pygmaeus. Next base: position 385,646 of record SJYV01002345.1, on the reverse strand, counting down.
AATGTATTAAAATATTATACAACTTTCTAACGTATTTTGCAACGTATTTTCCTTTAGAGGCACTGGAAGCAATGCCAAGAAGCAGGCATCAGGAGACAAGTGTAGGCAGCAGAAACAAATCCAAGTATATGAGCTTCTTTGACATTTTTCTCCTCTTCCATCTGTGAGGTTTCGATGGGCACACTGGGTCTGGGAAACTAATTTTAGATGTCACTTTCATCAGAACACAATCATATTTTCTATCAAATATAAAGGCATATCCATTTTCAATAATAACACATACACAAGATTAAACTTGTGTTAAGGCAGCTTTTCAGATGGAATTAAGATCTTGTTAATGTCAAGGAAAATATGCACACACTTCCCACACATTATGATTTAGAAACTAAAATACCCATCTCTTAATCAGTGATAATTATTTGGAAGTCTCCAAAACAAGGTTTACACATACAGTACAAGGCTGAAAAGCTAACATAAAAAAGTTCACACAAAGAAAAATTGTCTTATTTTGAAGTCACATAAATTTTTTTTCACTCATTCTCTACTATTTTATTAGCCTCATTGCCACACATTGTATTCTTTTTACAAATATAAACTTGAAACGTCACTGGTTATCATACGCTATGACAACATCAAGTGATTTCAAGCATAATAAAGTTTCAAATACAAATACACCATATTCAAATTACAATTCAACAGCAATAAAACTTACAGAAAAGAAAATAGTAAAGATTTAGACCTCCACCAGATTTCATAGTGTTAATGTTTTACCATGGGTGCCTTACCATTCTGTCTATAATTATATAATATTAATATGAATTTAAATATTTTTCTGAAATAGTATATATGCACACTCATCTCTAACTGTTCTTGAGAGTATTTCCTAAAGTGAAGATCTAATTCAGGATAACAAATTAAACTTAGGTGTTTTGTCTCTCTCTTTTTTTCAGTATGGCTATCTCATTAACTTTTTTTTTTTTTAGTTTTATATGCATGTATAATTTTATTTATTTTTTTGAAATTTCAATGATCTTTTCTTTTATTTTTTTTGATTTACAATATTGTATTGGTTTTGCCATACATCAACATGAATCCACCATGGGTGTACATGTGTTCCCCATCCTGAACCCCACTCCCACCTCCATCCCCGTACCATCCCTCTGAGTCATCCTAGTGCACCAGCCCCAAGCATCCTGTATCATGCATCGAACCTGGACTGGCGATTCATTTCATATATGATTTATACATGTTTCAATACCGTTCTCCCAAATCATCCACACCTCTCCCTCTCCCACAGAATCCAAAAGACTGTTCTATACATCTGTGTCTCTTTTGCTGTCTCGCAAACAGGGTTATCGTTGCCATCTTTCTAAATTCCATAATTATGCGTTAGTATACTGTATTGGTGTTTTTCTTTCTGGCTTACTTCACTCTGTATAATAAGCTCCAGTTTCATTCATCTCATTAGAATGGATTCAAATGTATTCTTTTTAATGGCTGAGTAATACTCCATTGTGTATATATACCAAAGCTTTCTTATCCATTCATGTGCTGATGGACATCTAGGTTGCTTCTATGTCCTGGCTATTATAAACAGTGCTGTGATGAACATTGGGGTACACGTGACTCTTTCAATTCTGGTTTCCTTGGTGTGTATGCCCAGCAGTGAGATTCCTGGGTCATGAGGCAGTTCTATTTCCAGGTTTTTAAGGAATCTCCACAGTGTTCTCCATAGTGGCTGTGCTAGCTTGCATTCCCACCAACAGGGTAAGAGGGTTCCCTTTTCTCCACACCTCCAGCATTTATTGCTTGCAGACTTTTGGATCATATCCATTCTGACTGATGTGAAATGGTACCTCATTGTGGTCTTGATTTGCATTTCTCTGATAATGAGTGATGTTGAGCATCTTTTCATGTGTTTGTTAGCCATCCGTATGTCTTCTTTGGAGAAATGCCTATTGAGTTCTTTGGCCCATTTTTTGATAGGGTCGTTTATTTTTATGGAGTTGAGCTGCATAAGTTGCTTGTATATTTTTGAGATTAGTTGTTTGTCAGTTGCTTCATTTGCTATTGTTTTCTCCCATTCAGAAGGCTGTCTTTTCACCTTACTTATAGTTTCCTTTGTTGTGCAGAAGCTTTTAATTTTAATTAGATCCCATTTGTTTATTTTTGTTTTTATTTCCAGTATTCTGGGAGGTGGNAGTGGTATGTATGGATGTGAGAGTTGAACTGAACAAAGTTGAGTGCCAAAGAATTGATGCTTTTGAACTGTGGTGTTGGAGAAGACTCTTGAGTGTCCTTTGGAATGCAAGGAGATCCAACTAGTCCATTCTAAAGAAGATCAGTCCTGGGTGTTCTTTGGAAGGACTGATGCTAAAGCTGAAACTCCAGTATTTTGGCCACCTCATGTGAAGAATTGACTCGTGGAAAAGACCCTGATGCTGGGAGGGATTGGAGGCAGGAGGAGAAGGAGACGACAAAGGATGAGATGGCTGGATGGTGTCACCAACTCGATGGACATGAGTTTGTGTGAACTCCGGGAGTTGGTGATAGACAGGGAGGCCTAGTGTGCTGCAATTAATGGGGTTGCACAGAATCAGACATGACTGAGCGACTGAACTGAACTGAACTGAAAGGTTAATTTCCAGTTCTCCAAACTTGCAAATTAAATTTGTGATGATATAAATATAACATCACTACATTTCTCCTGTGTGCTGTCTCTGAGATGTGAAAAGAATAACTGCTATGTTATGAGCTGGGCATCCTTCTGAGAACTTTACCTGTACTGATATACTGAATTCCAATCATAGCTTTTTTATGTAAGAGCTATCAATCTCTATTTTAGAAATAAGGAAGCTGAGATTCAAAGAAGTTAAACTAATGCATTGAGTCTCAGAGCCAATTTTATTCACTGATTCCTAAAATGTCTGTATTCACTCTTACTATCTCCTCTTTGACTACTTTCAATCTACCTTGATTCATGGACCTAACATTCCAGGTTCCTATGCAATGTTGTTCTTCACAGCATTTTTCTTTATTTCCACCTCCAGGTATATCCACAACTAGGCATCACTTCCATTTTGACTCAGCCTTTTCATTTCTTCTGGAGCTATTTCCTGCTTTTCTCCAGTAGCATAATGGACACCTACTAACCTGGGGGATTCATCTTTCAGTGTCATGTCTTCTTGCTTTTTCATACTATTCATGGGGTTCTCAAGGCAATGCAAGTACAGTCAGATGGGCTATAAAGCTTCTAACTATGATGCTGTATGGCTTGCCAGTGATCACATGTGGGTTGTGTGGTCAAATGTAAGCTTCATATGAATTGTTTCTATTGAATAATTTTGATTTATCAAATTTAACAGATATAATTGTGACTTCTAATTACCTAATGACTATTTAGGAATAGCCTGAATACTTACCTCACAGTTATCAAAGACCAAAAAAGTTTCTATGTAGAGAGGAGATAAGTATATACATATACATTTAGTATCAACCCAAAGAAAAGCATTTTATGAAAAATAACAATATTTCAAAAGAATTCTTCCATATCATCTCAGTTCAGTGTTCAGAAGAAATCATTTGATTGAACAAAGACACAATAAGATGGTAATGACAAAGAAACACACACCACTTGTCTCCTTTCTTTACAGGCATTGCATGTTCAAAGAAAAACTTGCTAGCCAAAGAAATGGATGTCATTTTTCTAAAATTTGTATTTCATTTATAATAAAAATAGTCTTATAATCTCACAATACTTGTTTTTGACCTAAAGAAAAAGCATTTTTACTTATTTGAAATTGCCTTAGCACATAAATATAATATGGGTTAATCTTCAAACCTAAATCACTGTTAATTTTATAAAGATAGCTGTCATACAGAAAAAAATGACTGTTACAGGTGTTCATCTTCAAAACCAAATACAAATTACAGCTCTAATCTCTTTGGAGGTTCACTTTTCATATACTTGAAGTGCTTCATTATGCAACATTAGTTTGTTATAAACACCTCATTGTTCTGTCTTGCAACCATATGTGCTGAAGACAACTCTCTTACTCAAAGTAAATTATGTGAGAATGAAAAGAAAATCATTTTCTCTTAATAAAAGTTAGAACATAAAGCTGTATGTTGGCCTATATAAAAATAGCTGACAGTGACTTGAGAATCTTTAAAATAAGTGTGTTTTCCTGAAATACCACTTTTTTTTTTAAGAGAGAGAGAAGGATTCTAAATAAGAATGAATTTTCAGTTAGAATTTAGGAAATATACTGTCTAATTATATGTACACTAGACAGGATTCTATGATCCTAAAGGAATTTTTTTTTTTTTACTTTATGAAGGTTTATTAAACCTGTGTTTATGAGGTAGTACAGAAACATTTGAGAAAATAATACCACAGTTTTATATTGTTGATGGGGACTTTCCTGGTGATCCAGTGGTTAAGAATCCACCTTGCAGTGCAGGGGATGCAAGTTTGATCCCTGGTTGAGGAATTATTATCTCACATGCCAGGGAGCAAATAAGCCTGTATGCCACAACTACTGAGCCTGTGCAACACAACTAGAGAGTCCATGCACCACAACAAAAAGATGCCCCATGACACAGCAAATACCCCATGCACTGCAACTAGGACCCAACACAGCCAAATAAGTCAATATGTAAATAAATATTAAAAACACATTGGTGATGAAAAATTAATCAATAGTCAATTTATCTAAGAAAGAATTGGAAAATTTTATTTGAGCCAACCTGGAGATTATTGGAAAAGACCCTGATGCTGGTGTCACCTCAAATATGCAGATGACACCACCCTTATGGCAGAAAGCAAAGAGAAACTAAAGAGCCTCTTGATGAAAGTGCAAGAGGAGAGTGAAAAAGCTGGCTTAAAAGTCAACATTCAAAAAACGAAGATCATGGCATCCGGTCCCATCACTTCATGGCAAATAGATGGGGAAACAATGGAAACAGTAACAGACTTTATTTTCCTGGGCTCCAAAATCACGGCCAATGATGACTGTAGCTATGAAATTAGAAGAAGCTTGCTCCTTGGAGGAAAAGCTATGACCAACCTAGACAGCACGTTAAAAAGTAGAGACATTACTTTGCCAACAGAGGCCCATATAGTCAAATCTATGGTTTTTCCAATAGTCATGTATAGATGTGAGAGTTGGACTACAAAGAAAGCTGAGTGCTGAAGAACTGATGCTTTTAAACTGTGGTGTTGGAAAAGACTCTTGAGAATCCCTTGGACTGCAGGGAAATCAAACCAGTCAACCCTCAAGAAATCAGTCCTGAATATTCATTGGAAGGACTAATGCTGAAGCTGAAACTCCAATCCTTTGGCCACCTGATGCAAAGAACTGACTCATTGGAAAATAATGTTGGGAAAAATTGAAGGCAGGAGGAGAAGGGGACAACAGAAGATGAGACGGTTGGATGGCATCTCCAACTTGATGGACATGAGTTTGAGCAAGCTCTGGGAGTTGGTGAAGGACAGGGAAGCCTGGTGTGCTGCAGTCCATGGGGTCACAAAGAGTCAAACCCGACTGAGCAACTGAACTGAACTGAGATTTATAACCTGGAAGACAGAATTCCAAAAATCTCTGAGAACTATTCTCCCCATTAGAGATAAAAGCATGGCTGTAAAAGTTTTGAGACAAAAGATTATGTATCAAATGATGTATTAATAGTTTACACAATCCAGATCTGAACTTACAGAGCAAGTAGTGGGTCATGGGTCATTGTGACTTCTTACAAGATTAAGAAAAGAGGTTATCTCCTGAGGAGTTGTGACCCTTTATGAGAATAAGAATGAATGTTATCTCCTAAGGAGGTCTAGTTAATGCAGATGCACAGTAACCACTAAAGATGAGGGAGGAGACCCAAATAGGTGAGGAAGAGTTTTATGTTTAAATTTTTCTTTTCTTTCCACAAAATATGAATTTTATTCCACTGATTTTATAGAATGGGAGAATAGGTTAACCACATATGATTGATAATCATTCTGATAAACCTTTTCTTATTAATTTGTTTGCCCTAAAATATATATAAAACTGTTACTATTGTATGGAAGCATCTGCTTTTATTACACAGTTGTAACCACAACCGTACCAGGAGCTAGGGTTTAGGTCTGGTACCTGGAACTTATTGAGGAGGAAGTTTATGAAGGGTTATGTTTACATGCCCAGGGACAGAGAACCAGGCAAGATCACTGGCTCAGAACATTGTTCATATGGATGGATCATCAAGTTCTCCTACTTGAGGCTAAGTTACAAATATAAAAATTAGACAGAATTTGAGGTAAGAGGCATTAATGCTTAATGGAAGAGGTATAATAGTAACAGAGGTGAAAATAAAATAAACATTCTAAGACTGACCCAAAGTTAGCTCATAGTATCTCTTATCCAAAAGATGTTTGAGACAAATTACAGTTTGGTTTTGTTTTTTTAATATGAGGAAGCTTGAATGCAACATGATCAGACCCATTGGTTAGCTGCTGCTTCTGCTAAGTCACTTCAGTCATGTCCGACTCTGTGTGACCCCATAAACGGCTGCCAACCAGGCTCCCCCGTCCCTGGGATTCTCCAGGCAAGAACACTGGAGTGGGTCATTGGTTAGCAAGTCCTTTCAAATATGAGGATACAAAACTATTAAAGCAAGATACCATCTTTTCATTATTGATTAATTGATTGCTTTGTGGTCTTAGTCTCCAAGATCCTCAGGATCCTCTTCATTTAAATCTTTTTGCAGGGTCCTGCATCCTCCAAACTCCAAGGTGTCTCCCAAAAGTACCACTATAGATACATTTTTTTCTTTGTTTTTGTTTTTGTTTTTTCATTTTAAATGTAAGACAATTTACAGTAGTAAAGTGAATCTAGGAGTTGCTTCCCATAGCCAATGTTTGATGATTTGAAGTTCCTGCCTAGTAAGCTATATTTTTCCAATACTTAAGTATTCCCATATAGCACACCTAAAGGTTATGATATAGAGCATGGATGATCATTGAGTGAATTTTGATTTATACTTAAATGGGGTAGATTGCTAGTGTGTGGTAATCTTAAGACTTTGTCTATAGTGGATAACTTTATCAAGCCTTAATTTGATTTGATTTTCAGTATTTTAGTATTTTTATAAAATGGAAAATATTTAGTAACACAAAAAAACTTTTTCTTTTTAAAACCCAAAATTTTATTTTAGTACCACTATTGTTTGCCACTGTCTATTCTAAATAATAGTTGCTTAAAATGTTATACTGGTGAGAACTGAAGACATTATTACACATAGGAAGTAGAATTTGATTAATTAAAATCTCCCTCAGTTTAACCCATAGTTAGAATACATCATATGAGTTGAGATACATAGGTATAACACAAACATTTATTTATACTATTGGTTTGAAAAATTACTATGCTATACAAGAAATATATGTTATTAATTATAGAACAAGAAAATAAGCAATAAGATAAAAAGCAAAATCAACAGTAATTTTTTACAGTACAGAAATACTCAGAAGTTAATATTGTATTTGATTCAAAGTGATTTCCAGTTAGTTATATGTTCTGTAACCTAGATCTACAGATTTAGTTTCACTTTATTCTATTAAAATAGATTTCTACATTCTGAAAGGACAGTTTGTTTTAATGACAAGCAAAGAGCAGAATAATAAAAATAATACTTAAATATAAAACTAAGATTCTGAAAGCATAATTAAATGAGCCCATCCTATTATTTCTGGTCCTACATGGTCTGTTATGCCTTACCCAAGAAAAAACAAGGTAAATCTAGTGTTCTAATTGTTTCACTAAAATGTTCAATTAGTTTTGTATGTCATATAATTTCCTCTAATGCATTTAGCAGAATTTATGTCAAACATTGGACTAAATACATTGAAGCAGTTTATTTCCCTTGAGTTTTTGAGTCTTTTTAAAACTTTTTTCTCTTTCTTAAACTAATTATATTTTACTTTAATTTTAAAAATATTTACTTAATATATTCTCACAAGATGGCAAGGAAACCTTGTTTAAATTTCTCTAGAATTTTAGGATTCTTTATTTACTAGCAAAGTAAGGCCAATATTATACAATTATCATATAAACAAGGGTATGTAGAGGAAAAAAATAATTACTAACTAACCCAAATTAGTCTAAAATATATCATATATTAATGTGATTAAATGGATAATTATTCCAGTTCTCCAATTAAGAAGGTAGTTACTTGTATGTAATGCAATTATAGACAGCTGAAAATGACTTGGTTACATCAATTCAAAAAATAAGTAAACTAAACATCTTGTATTTAAAATATAAAGTATTGTATCTATTATATCTTCAGTTCAGTTGCTCAGTCGTGTCCAACTCTTTATGACCCCATGAATTGCAGCATGCCAGGCCTCCCTGTCCATCACCAACTCCCAGAGTCCACTCAAAGTCATGTCCCTTCAGTCAGTGATGCCATCCAGCCAACTCATCCTCTGTCGTCCCCTTCTCTTCCTGCCCCCAATCCCTCTCAGCATCAATCTTTTCCAATGAGTCAACTCTTCACATGAGGTGGCCAAAGTACTGGAGTTTCAGCTTTAGCATTATTCCCTCCAAAGAACACCTAGGACTGAACTTCTTTAGAATAGATCTTGGTTGTATCTTAACAGTCAACTTTTCCTATACATAAACCTGCAAGGGAATGTTTGAAAAAAAGAAATTGTAATTCATTCGCCATCTGTTTTACAAATGGAGAGTAGTGTGGGCAAAATGGGTTGTGATCAATCGCTTCAGTCATGTGTGATTCTTTGTGACCTATGGACTGTAGACACTAGGCTCCTCTGTCCATTGGATTCTCCAGGCAAGAATACTGGAGTGGGTTGTTGTGCCCTTCTCCAGGAGATTTTCCAAACCCAGGAACCAAACCCATATTTCTGACATCTCCTTGCAGGCATCTTCTTTACCAATGAGCCAAATAAGATGAATCAACTGATGGAAAACAAGTTTGTAAAACTCTAAGTCAAGTCAGAGTGTGCAGCTATAATCAAGTTTAGATAATAATGTTACCAAGTTTTAAAATGACTGTGCTTAATTTTATTAATAATAATCAAATTCACTCCTAAATCATACAAATATGACTTCATTAGAACTTGAATATAGGTTTCAGGATAGAACATGATTCTTTTAGATTCCCAGATTCTCTTTTCAATTGTTGAGAAAAGCCAAATGCCTAGTGGCTAAGGATGATGGCTTACATTTACAAACAGATTTTTATGTGATAGGCCTTTGTAAATTATTTTTACATATAATGCATCATTTCGTTTGATTCTCAAATAAAAGTTTGCTATTTTACCCTTCTTTTAGTGTAATAAAATTAAGCTACACAAAAGTCACTTCTTCAAAGATAGCATGGAATTCAAAGTCAGGACTCTTCACTAGAGTCCCTTCTCTAACCACTGTGTAATACTTCTCTGAGGGAAAACCCAACAGGTTTCAGGTGGTGGTGGTGGTGGTGGGGTTCATCTACAAGGTGCAACTGCAAAATGCTTCAAAAGCATGATAGAAAAAAGAGAGTCAACCTCATTGTCAAAAATCAGAGCCAGATCTGTTTCTTTATATGGCTTAATGATCATGCACTCTTTTGAAAGCAAGCCTACACCATACTTACACATTCCAGGCTAACACTTGATTAATAGTTATAGTTAGGTCACTGACTGTCAAAAGAAACAAAATGCATTTACAATTACATTTACAAGAAATGCTTAACATAGCAAAATTTGCACAGAATAATGGCTGTAATATATTGAGCATTTATTTCATGCCAAGTGCTACCCATTACTTAATTTAATATCCATAATACCCCTATGATGTAAGAATTATTATTCTTAGTATTATTTCTAAATTTCTAATAAATAAGTAGAGTTTAAGAGGTGTTTAGTGACTTTAATGACAATTTTCAAAGTAAGAAAATGATATAAATATGATTTTCTGAATCTAATTCCAGATCCTCTTATTTCTACAGTAAACTGTAATGCAAAAATACTTCACTACTACCTGATAACTGTTTATACTACCTGTACTATGTTTATTCATTTTTGTAATACTGTATATAAATGACCATTTTATCTAGATTCACAGTATAACCACTTAGCCCCCCCATTTCAATCTAAATTATGTCAGTTATCTTCTCTATGTCCCCAGACTTCTTGTTTTTGACCAAAAAGATACCATAGCATCCATGTTATTAAGATGACTGAAAAACTGAACTCACAATAAGTTTTTTTCTTCTGTATGGAACCAAGAATCTAGGGATTATAACATCTATATACTTGCATTTTCTCATGCAGATAATCTATGACATGAGAAAATGACCCTAATTATATATAGCATAGTTAGTCATAGAATACTTAGTAGTATCACATTAATATTTACTGGTATTTTATTCCATTTTCATTGCTCCTCTTTGGCCTTCAATGGTAGCATCAATTATACTTTCCATCTCTTCTTTGAAATTTAAAAATGCTTTATGTGAATTTTGTAAGCATTTATCTGTACAACATGCAGTTAAAATAACAGAAAGCCTTAACCTCAGTATTCATTTGTACTGCATTCAGTATCCACCTTGCTTAACATTTTAAGAATCCTAAAGCAATGATCCTATTTTCAGCAATATCAATGAATCACCCCTGAAATGCTTCTCCTTTCTCTTCCTAAAACTATAGTAAAATGCTAACACATAATGTTTGGTGAATGAAGTTAAGTGATGAGGTATATCTGTTACAGTAAAAAAGAAAAAAAAACTTTCAGAAATAAATTAAATGATATTTTGACTTGTTACACTAATGGAGAAAAGCTTATTACTCCTTGATCATACATCTTTCTTGAAGTGCATCTGAAGGTCTCTTTGCCATTGGCATCAACCAGCTGAAACATTAAGCTCATTTGGCTCCTTTAGTGGAAAGATCCAGTTTGACCTAAGTCAATGAAGGTAAAAAGAGCATATGATTTAGGGGCTCTAATGCAATAGTTAATAGCTCTGCTAGAGTAGCACGTTTTATGTCCCCAGTGCATGCTTCCTATTTCATTCACTTTAATTATTCAACATTTTAGGTAGAGTTCTTTCCATCCAACTTCCATGTTGTTTTAGAGTTAATTACTGTTCATAATCATAGTATTTTATCACTGAGGAAGAAGAAAGAAATCATTCTCTGAAGTCCTGTATTTTCTCTGTGATACTCAGATTATTCCCTTAAGGATATTTTGTGTACTTTGTCCTTTTTGGTTATAACTATATTTAGCTGCATCATTCTCCCTGAAAGATCATTTGACCTATTGTTAAATTCCAGGATTTTGTGATTTTTTTTTTCGTTTAAACACAAAATGTACATTTCATTTTCTTAATTTTATCTCTTTCACTAGATAAAATAGTTTATAATGGCATAAGTAATTTATCTATACTTTCTAACTACATTCTATACAATAGATAGCAATAAAAAGTTATCAAAGCATAATTTTATCTATACTACATAATGTTGAATTGATATTTTACCTTTTTGATTGTTAAAATGAAAATCTTAAAATATTTATCATCCGAAGTACCATATAAAGTAACCTCCAAGAGAAAAGTAAATTAAATGTTTTCTTAAATAACTGTAGTCTTCTAAAATTTTAGTTTTAATAGTTAATAATACATTTACTTGGTATAAAATTCAGAAGGTACCGGAGACTGTAAAATTAAAAGAATGCCTCACCCATGTTTTCCCCAATCAGCTCTTTATCCCAAACTAATACGCCATCAGTCTTCCAAAGATATTCTTTCTTACTTATTACTTACAAAAGAAAATAAATGCATGTATACATACAGTACTGTATATAGTGAGAAATTATGGAACACAAGTGGTAACATAAAAATTATTTGTAACTTCATTATTCTACTTAATATATCAATAAACATCTTTTCATAATTTTAATATTAGATCTGTCTCATTCTTGCTACCAAACTTGTAGCAATAGAAGTAGTCACATTCAGACTTTATTTGAAAGAATTAACAGGATTTTCTGAGTGTCAAGTATGACTCCAGATTTTCTGGTTTGAAAAACTGAAAGGATGGAGTTGACTTAACTCACATGAAGAAGATTGTAAATAAACCAAGCTTTTTGTGAAATGATCAGAAGCCTGTGTTTTAACATGCTAACTTTGAGGTACATATTATACATCATGTGTATATATGATCATATATTTTGTGTAAATATATGTATACACAGACACACACAAATATATATGGAACTTCGTCTCTATTTTAATGAGAGTTTTCATCCATAATGGATGTCAAATTATATCAAAATTAGTTCTAAAACTATGGCAAGACTCATGTATTTTTGGTCACTTTAAATATTTGCAGATCTGGTTATCAGTTCTATGTAATTAACATGCTGATTGTCTAGTAATTAAATAGGATGTTTTAAAATTATCTTTTTTTCTAAAATTTCCATACTGGAGATTGATATACATTATATCAGAAATATATCAAATTATAGCAGAAATTTACTATAAATATTCAAGAAAATCTGTAAATGTTCAAGAAGTTTACCATGTTATACAGTTCCAGAAGCATCATTCCCATTCTATTCTCTATAAATGGTGCCTCTTGGAGTAGAACTTAAGAGTTCCTGATTTTGTATTTGTCTTTTTATTTCTGTAAATCTATATGAGAATTCAAAAGCAGCTCAGATACTGATAAATAACTTCATGATTTAAAAGTAGCCTATTGACTAGTGCATGCCTTCCCAAACCATCTTTTGCCTACTCAGCATAAAATTCTAAGCCAACACATTCTTTTTGATAACTTCTAAATAAAATTGCTTAGGTCACTTTCCTGGCTCAAAGTTACTACCGATTTAGCACCTCATACAAACTAAACCTTTTCAAAGGGGTTTCTTTTTTTTCCCATTCTTTCTTACCCTAATACTCCTGGTTTCTTCAAAGACCATCAAGGACACCTCTTAGTATTTGCCTCCTCCTACTGAGGGTGCTCCCCTAAAACAAGCACGCAGCTCAGCCAGATAAGACTTTGAGGTGAGATAATCTGTGGAACTAAACCAGAATCAACAGTCATGGGTTAGTTTGCTCAGCTTACCTTATCTATTCAAGGTTATTTTGGGGACAAATTCAAACTTTCTTTGATTCATAAAGTGAAAATGCCAATTTTTTCCTTTGTAAATAAGTAATTCTGAATGCAGAATTTGTTGGAAAGATGAGAGGTAAATCAAAACTTTCTTGAATTTCTATCAATATATATCTCATAGGCAGATACCCATTTGAAATTGAGGAATAGAGAGGAGGAGTCAAGAACAACGGGAATGGGAAGAAAAAGAAAAGAAATGCTACAGAATGCTTGAAAGAATATTCTGTTATGCTTATAGAGTGTACATTTTCTGTTTTCACCAGTATTAGAAAGGGTTTTTGTGCACTTACACTTATTATCATTTGCATTAAACACAGTAGCCAATTCTTATGGACTCTAGGCATCAGGTTAGGTTGTGTCTTAATGCTTCATTTCCCAAATTACCTTTAAGCCTATAATAAGGTTGGTTCTGTCTTCAGTTTTTTTAGTACATGCATAAAACAGTAATTCATAAAGCATAAGTGACACAATGTATTTTTTAAATTATTGTTTCCAAGACCATTAGATTCAGTGATTCTCAGGCATACAATAAAAATACACTTGATTTACTTCTTTAATTGTGTTGTTCATCAAATTTTAAACATAATGCCATAAATAATAGAACCTCTATAGCTAGAAGTTCTACTTAGAGAAAATTTCTAATTTTAAATGTATAATGAATAATTTCCTTACAGTGGCATCTCTTTGATAAAGGTATCTATTTCATAGTTTCCCAACCTTTTGTCAGTCAGGGGAGTCATATTCAACTGGTCTGTGATTACCATTATATCGTTCAGTCACCTAACAAGATATTCAAAACAAGTGAAGAGCCAATATAACCTATGCCAATGCAAAAGAATAGAGCTGTTTTGTTCTGTCTGTGAATAGTAAAGTATCATTCACAACTTAAAAGTGGCTGCTGATTAGAAGCAGCAGTAAAGTGAAATGGGTTTCAACTTTTTACTCCAGCTCCCCTTCTGGTTGTTATTGTTCAGTCACTAAGTTGTGTCTGGCTCTTCGTGACCCCATGGACTGCAGCACGCCAAGCTTCCCTGTCCTTCACTGTCTCCCGGAGTTTGCTCATACTCGTGTCCATTGAGTCGGTGATGCCATCCAACCATCTCATCCTCTGCCATCTCATCCTCTGTCACCCCCTTCTCCTGCTGTCAATCTTTCCCAGCAATAGGGACTTTTCCGATGAGTTGACTCTTTGCATCAGGTGGCCAAAGTATTGGAGCTTCAGCATCAGTCCTTCCAATGAATATTAAGGGTTGATTTCCATGGCTACATTAGGCTTATAGAAAATTATCTTCTCTAGTTCGTGACCTTCAGAAATCAGTCTAGCATCTGCCAACATTTTAGACTGGAACCAAAGATAAATCTTCTTCCTTACGTAATGGACCCTGTACTTAAATGTTTCATTTAAGATTCCAAGATTCATTTTAAGTTTTGATTCTTTATGAAGCTTGTTTCTTTTTCCACCACCTCAGCACCAATTTGGTTAGGGGCCTCACCAATGTCTCTCCTCATCACAGTGCCCATATCACTTTCTTTGTCATTCCCTCCTTCATGTTTAAATCTTGTCCCATTAAATGCTGTGGTTCTTGGTGTTAAGGCCTGTACCAGCACAGTGGAAGGCATGTACTAGGAATCCAATGCATGAGTTAAATAAATGATCACATCTATGAATGATCATTGGTCTGGACACAAGTACCATCCTATTGGTTGATCTCCCAGCAATATTTCCTCAGTATCCCAGTACTTTTCTTCACTGCAACCACTCAGAGCTCTTTTTTTCTCTTTATTTTTCCACAAATCCCTTTAATTTAAATCACAAATCCCTTTAATTAATAGATCCCTTAATTAATAGATTAAAATAAAAGATGATATGTATCAATAAGCAGGTGACTACAGAATTCTTTGCATCAGTTTTCCATTAATGAGGCCCTAAATGTTCAAAGGGATGCTGACAATGTAGAGTCAGCCAGTCAGTTCAGTCACTGGTGTCTGACTTTTTGCCACCCCATGGACTTTAGCACAACTATGGAGAGTAGAAGCCAGTTTCCAGGAGTTGCTAATTCAGCTGAGATAAATAATCAGTATATAACCAAAGTTTGCCACATGTGATGCAACTGATTATGCTTTTTACGAGTTTGAGCTTTAAATCCTGTATGTTTCTCAGTTTCTTTTTAACTGGCTCATGTATGGCCTGTCTCAAGGAATTTAAAAAAATAAAACAGGCAACTTTTCTGTTCTGAAAAATAACAATGAAAACAAAGACCTTTTTTAAAAATCACTTTCCTAGGAGAACTTTTATATGGCAGTATTCATTCTATAACATAATGTTGAATAAAGTGTTGAAACAGAGAGACAAACCTATAATTGCATTCATTAATCTTATTTTTCAACATTCAACAATGAACTATGAACAATTTTGTTAGGTGTTCAGACTCCATAAATACTTCAGCTCCCTAAAGATTATTTAAATTTCACTCAAATAGAACTATTTTTCCTTTAAAAACTTTCTGATGCTTTGCAAGTTTCCATTCTTCCTTTGAGGGCGTGGAGGAAATAAAATGAAGGAGACTGCAGAACAAAAAGCAGTTTGTTCTATTACATAATCATGATCTGCCACTGCAGTTGTTTACCGGGTATTTCCTGTGTACGTGGCATTGAACTTCCAAAGATACAGGTCAAGGGAGGGAAAGTAGCACACAGCTTCTTTCCAAAGAATCTACAGGGAATTGACTGCTATTTTTTTTATAGGAAGGTGTCTGGATTATGCCTGTTCCAACATCAGAAGCCTCCAAACACAGAACTGTTTAATAAGCTTAGTGATGTCCAAGAAACATTTGTCAGAAAAAAAACTCAAGGATCATGATTTCAAAGTGACTCAAACAGAGCTTTTTACTACAAAGGGTCTTTTCAATTAGAATGCTGGAGATCAGACAATGCTCTAAGATGTAAGGTAATGAGGGCAGGCAAGTTGAGGCTGCCTATGGCTTGGTTTAATTCAGCTCCTTGAAGAAACCTAGGGTGCTGCAGATACCAATTCCTTCCATTTTCTCTTGTTTCTGCTTTGAGTATCTTTATATATAGTCTGTTATTCCTTCATGTCTACTGTGAAGCAGCTATTCCTTTTAAAAAGCTTTTGTTTCCAAGAGGTAATCTTTTACTTTTCCCACAACAAGAAAATAAAATTACTAAATAGCACAAGCTTGGGCCTGTTTCTAATCATGGGGAGATTAAAGGAAAGGATCATCTGACAGTCTATGGATGTTGGAAACATCAACTAATGACCTTTATTACTAACGACCTAGGCCCTCAGGCTATGAACCTAGACAGCACAGATTAAGAGAGAAGCCTGCTGGTTTTTACAGCTATATAAAATAGAAGGAGTCTTTGTGTTACTAGAACAAGGATAGAGCAGAGAAAAAAATGGTAAGAATGAATGAGCTATAAAAAGAAGGACTTTTTCCTTCCTTTGTGCTACATGTTTGAAAATTAACAAATATGAAGGCTCAGAAATAATTTTGAACTAACCTGTGGGATTAAATCTCTGGAATTGACAAATCTAACAATAACAACAAAAAAAGCACTTACCATCAAATTCTGTGAACTTGGCCTATACATGCTCCAGAAAACCTGTTGTCTAAAGGGAGCTACAATCTCTACCTGAGATTTAGCAGAGTCCTGGCCAAATTCCCACCTGACTTCAGTAGTGAGTTTAGCCATTAATATAAAAATAGTCCCCAGGGGTCTCTCCTGTTAAGTGTGCTTTCTGTTCTCCTGAAGTGGCACCAGGGAACGCTCTGCTGCTCCTCTTGGTGGGGTGTTATTTCACACAGGCACCACCCACTGCTTAAAACACTTCCTTCAGATTATTGTCCAAACTTTATTTAACCATTGTTCCTCCATTTATTCCTATCCTGGAGGTTTAATTAACGCAGCTGATTCATATCAGTCTTTCATTGTAAAAAGAACTGTTCATTGATTTTCAACCATTAAAATGTCTCAAGAGAAAATTTATGTAGTTGTTTTAGAAATTTTCCTTATTAAAAATAATTTACAGTAGTGGTAATGTGAAAAAACATAAAAGCAGATTATATAAAATTAAAATACTCATACTCTCAACAGCCCCTAGAAATGATTACTTCAATAATTGGTTATATTTCTAAACAATCTTTTTCTCTAAAAAAAATTAAGTTGACAGAGTATGTAGAATTTGTGTACAACTCTTTGTGTTTAGCTATACTGTATGTTGTGAAAATTTTCCCAGGTATTGAGAAATATCTCATATTTTGGTGGCAGAAATGTAAAGTGATGCAACTGTTTTGGGAAACTGGCAGCTTTTTGTAAAGTTAAACATCCTCTTGACATATGATCCAGTCACGCACCTCCTCTGACGTATTTGGCCTAGAGAAATGAAAATTTATAATCACACCAAAATCTGTTTCTAAATGGATGTCAACTTTACTGTTAATCACCAAAACTGGAATCAAGAAATTTGTATTTCAGTTGTTGAATAAACAGACTGATACAATGGAATTTTACTTGGCAATAAGAGGAATAAAATTTTGATTCATGCAGTAATATGGATATATCTCAAATGCACTTTCCTAAGTGAAAAAAGTTAAACACTCAAATACATTGAACAATAATACTAATTTGACTGTAATGTTATAATAATTTTTTTAAAGTAAAAAATATTATTTTCAAGTTCCCGAGTTTACAGACCACTATATTCTTCTACATCATACAAAATAGCATTGGGAATTTATTTTAAAAAGAATATTTCTTATGTTTTTCTTTTTAATACTCAAAATATTTCAAATAACACTCATTACAATGGTAAAAGGTGAGTTATAAAATAAGATAATAATTGGATAGAAGGTAGCTTATATGTATTTGTGAGGAAATTAACTGTTTATTTGTGATCCAACCACAAAATTACAAGTTTAGAATGTTGTATTACTGGTATTAATAGCAATTCTCCTTCATATATTATTAAGGAGATATTAATTATTAATATATCTTAATTATTAAAATATATTAATATATCTTCATATATTATTGCACTATACATTTCATTGAATATTGTGGCTGATTGCATTTTTGTAACATGTCAAGCATTAATATACAAATGTTACTCTGGTGATGGTCTAAAAGTTTAGGTTGACCAAAAAATTTGTTTGGGTTTTTCTGTAACATCTTATGTAAAAGTAAGACATATCTTTAAATCACTGTTACCAAAAAAAAATTTTAAAAAAGCTATCTTTATGTGACTATTTTTTGGAGTGTATTTTATTTGAAAATCTTTAGAGTTTAAAATGACTAAAATAATTTTTCTACCTTTTGTAAAAATGTAATTGAATTCAACAAGTATATCTTTACTTCTGTATCATTCATTATTCAACAAATATTTATTACAAGAGCCTATGCTAGATGTTGCCAATATTGCACAAAACCAGATAGAAAAGAGTTTGGCAATTCTGGTGCTTAGATTCTAATAAGGAGAAGAAGTAAAGAAATTATGGAAGAGAGAGTTACGTGCTTGACAGCTTTGTGGGAGAGTTGAGACTCCCTCAGCAGTGCCCTCCCTGAGGAGGATGTTGAAGTTGAGACCAAAGAACAGTATGAAGAGATGTGGAGAAAATATTCAGTTAGAAGGAAAACCATATGTAAAATCCTGAGACAAAAAAGGTCTTTGTTTCCTCAGGGAACAAAGAAGTCAGTTGCTGAGGACAGGGAATGATGTAAAAGAGGTAGTAACATGATGTTGAAGAATAGAGCTGCTACTGCTGCTGCTAAGTCACTTCAGTTGTGTCCAACTGTGTGTGACCCCATAGATGGCAGCCCGCCACACTCCCCCGTCCCTGGGACTCTCCAGGCAAGAACACTGGAGTGGGTTGCCATTTCCTTCTCTAATGCATGAAAGTGAAAAGTGAAAGTGAAGTCACTCAGTTGTGTCTGACTCTTGGTGACCCCATGGACTACAGCCTACCAGGCTCCTCTGTCTATGGGATTTTCCAAGCAAGAGTACTGGAGTGGGGTGCCTTTGCCTTCTCTGGAGAATACAGCTAGGTATACACAATAACACATAGGCCATNCTGACTCTTGGTGACCCCATGGACTACAGCCTACCAGGCTCCTCTGTCTATGGGATTTTCCAAGCAAGAGTACTGGAGTGGGGTGCCTTTGCCTTCTCTGGAGAATACAGCTAGGTATACACAATAACACATAGGCCATGGAAGTGTTGAGGTGGAAGTTGAGGACACGACAAGATTCTTAATCCTCTTGGTGCAACAGAAAAATGAGAATTTTCACTTCTCTGGAGGAAAACAAAATATGAAGACTCTTATCCCTTTACCTAAGAGGGATAATAGAGTATAAAAGACTCAGACCCATGTGCCTCCTCATTTTGGCTTAAAGGCTCTCAGGATGGATGTAATTCTCTCCATACCCTATTCTCCATGAGGAGAGCGAGGGCCCAGGTCTGTTTTGTAGAGGCAGATCTATTGGTCTGCTCTCTCTGTGAACCACTGATCCTGATATTCATGCCTTACTATCTACAAACTCAAAATGCTCTTGAGTGGATGACCCATGGTCTAGCTGGGTGATAAATACATCTGTTTTTGCCATATTACTCACAAAATGTCATAACAAACATTTAGTGAGACTTTCCTACTGCTTAAACATCAGAACTCATTTAATCTTCACAACAGTCCTATGAGATGAATGTGATTATTTTATCTATCTTATAAACAGGGAAACTGGATAAAAAGAAGTTAAGTAATTCAGTGTCAAGTACACAGCTTAATAAGTAGCAGAGTTGAGATCTGAACCCACAGTGTCTGGCTCCTAAGTTTGTGGTCTTAGTCTCATGTTCTACTCTATTGTATGCTTGCACTACCCTTATTATTGCTACCTGTTGACATTCACACCTTTAGTATGGAAGGGGACCTATTATTTGTTTCTAAGCTATCAGTTCAGTCACTCAGTCATGTCCAACTCTTTGCGACCCCATGAATCACAGCAGCTGAGGCCTCCGTATCCATCACCAACACCCCGAGTTCACTCAGACTCACGTCCATCGAGTCGGTGATGCCATCCAGCCATCTCATCCCCTATCGTCCCCTTCTCCTGCCCCCAATCCTTCCCAGCATCAGATTCTTTTCCAATGAGTCAACTCTTCACATGAGGTGGCCANAGTCCATTTTAGTTCACTGATTCCTAGAATGTCAACGTTCACTCTTGCCATCTCCTGTTTGACCACTTCCAATTTGCCTTGATTCATGGACCTAACATTCCAGGTTCTTATGCAATATTGCTCTCTACAGCTTTGGACCTTGCTTCTATCATCAGTCACATCCACAGCTGGGTATTGTTTTTGCTTTGTCTCCATCCCTTCATTCGTTCTGGAGCTATTTCTCCACTGATCTCCAGTAGCGTATTGGGCACCTACTGACCTCGGAAGTTCCTCTTCAGTATCCTATTATTCTGCGTTTTCATACTGTTCATGGGTTCTGAAGGCAAGAATACTGAAGTGGTACCACATTCTGTCAGACCTCTCCACCATGGCCCTCCCATCTTGGGTGGCCCCACATGGCATGATTTACTTAGTCTTACTGAGTTAGACAAAGCTGTGGTCCATGTGATTAGATTGACTAGTTTTCTGTGATTATGGTTTCAGTCTATCTGCCCTCTGATGCCCTCTTTCAACACCTACCTTCTTACTTGGGTTTCTTTTACCTTGGATGTGGGATATCTCTTCACGGCTGCTCCAGCAATGTGTGAATAAGGCAAAAAACTTGGAAGTCACTTCTAAGACTGTAGTTTCTGTCTTGCTGGGAAACTTTCTTGATTCTCACCCTTGCTCGTTTGGATGAAGTAAGCCAGCCATTGGAACGGTCTACATGACAAAGAACTGAGAATGGCCTCTGCCCAATAATCAGCAATGGCCTGGGTCCTCTGCCTGATAATCAAACTAAATTTGAATCTTACCAACCATCATTTGAGCTTGAAAGTGGATCCTTTCCTATTTGAGTTTTAGGTGAATCCCTTTTCCTGGTCAAGATCTTCACTTCAGCCTTTTGAGAAGCTGTGAAATAGAATATCCACTAGCTTTGTCTGGATTCCCAAAATACAAACTATGAAATAATAAATATGAGGGTTTTTTTAGCCACTAAGCATATGGCAGTTTGCAATTATATCAATAGATAACTAATACAAATAGTAACAAGATTGTATATTTGCTACAATGCCAATATAGTAGGAATCTGTTGGCACCAGTATATGTTTCCTTGAGCTTCCCGGGGGGCTCAGTAGAAAAAAATCTGTCTGCCAAATAAGGAGACATGGGTTCAATCCCTCGGTTGCAAAGATCCCCTGGAGAAGGAAATGGCAACCCATTATGGTTTTCTTGGCTGGAGAATCCCATGGACAGAGAGGCTGGTGGGCTACAATCCATAGGGTCTCAAAAGAGTAGGATACAACTTAGTGACTAAACAACAACATCAGTTGTGTTCCTACTTCCCTCCCTTCTCTGGTTCAAGCTGTGATACTCCCACAGCTTGATCCTGGGTCTTCTCTCTGGAGCTGGGTGTCCTTTCTAGAACTATGATCTGTTTCTCTCCGAGGAGGTCAACAAAGTTGGTCTGCTTTTCTGAAGTCATAGGGACCCATAATGAGGTGATTCCACCTCTGATTAAGTTCAGTTTCCTTGCATGACTTTTGTGATCTCCTATTCCTCACTGGGCTACCTCTCCCAGAACTGCACCTATAAGCACTTGTCCATTTCATGTTGACTCATCACACAATGCACACTCATAAGAAGTGGAAATATATCACTGTTGGTTTAATTGTGTTGTTCCGCTTGGGGAGCCAAAAAAATTAGCAAAAGAAAATCAATTATTCTAATAGTCAAGTAGCAAAGGCCAGTACGAAGTTGTTATTCATATCAGTCCTTATAGTTTATATTTGCTTTCCCACTTTTACTCAGAAGCTCAGTGAATGCTTATTGAATGAGCAAAATAATTGAAAGTTATTTGATTGATTTACTTTATGGTAGGCATGTCTGGACAGTGACAATCATCGGAAATGAAAAACACAGGAGAATGGTAAGGTTAGAGAGAGGAAAAATCAGTACCTTTTTTCTTTGAAAACAAAATTGCCTTAAAATTAAAGTGACAGCTAAAGGAAGCTGACACTAACATGCTATTGTCCCTTGCTCCATCCTTTAACAGGCCTAAAGTCAGAATGTCTTTCATAAATGCCATGGCCAACTTTCACATGCACAATTTTAAAAACAATTTCATTTGTTAAATTCCCACAGGTTAATGCCATCTGTTTAACTGGTGACTTAAGATGGAATTCTGTTAATTTTTAAATGTCATAAAGGGCAACATGCTATTAAATGCATAAAGATAATTGCATCCCCAGAATTATAAGCCTTCTCTTGTAAGGTTCTGTTGTTGTTGTTGACTTTGGTTTAATACTAATGGGAGATTAGATGAAGGACACAGTCCAGAACATGACACAGGACAATTCCAGCTGAAATAAGCCTTTTATAAAGTTCATAAATCTTAAAAGAGAGAGAGAGAAAGTGTGATCAATTTGAAAACTTGCCCTCCAAATAACACAAAACATTCATTAGTGTAGTATGCTACAAGTTAAGAGGAGAATAATGATTCTAGATGTTGAGGTCTGACTAGATACATAGGCTCCATGTGGCAGCTAAAACTTTGAAATGAAGTACTGAAATTATCTACAGCAGATTATTGAGAAAAGTATATCTCTCAATAAGGTATTATGTGCCCTAAACTTGACATTTCAAAAGCTTCATTTATTTAATGATATGAAAAAATAATCATTCTCAGCATTAAAAAGGTCCAGTTGGCTTAATTAATCTACCTTTCACTTATATACTAGATTACTTTTCTTCCCCAAAGAGACCTGCTTCTCTTATTTTTTAATCTTTGTAAAATAAACCACTGCATACCAGAGACTCTTGCCAAAAATCTAGTGTTATCCTAGGGTTCAGTTTTAGACTGTAGTTGTTATATGCGCTCAAAGTCTTGTAAATTCAACCTCTTTATAATACTGTGAAGCTATTGCTTCCCCATTGCTACTACAGGTTGCTTTTAAATATGGCTTGCCAGTGCCTCTGAAAAATTCTTCAAAATATTCTCCCTGCTTCTATCTGTCCTCCCCTCACATTTGTCCTCCATAACTGAAACCAACATGATACCCCTAAGATCCAGTTTGATCTTATTAACCCCTCTCCTATAAAACCATACAATGTTCCTCAACACCTTTTAACTAAATTCCTGATCTTTCAAAATGTCATACAGAGTTGTGTAGAATGAAATATGGGTCCTTCAGATTATGTCTTCAACTAGTTTACTGTTAACACAGCCCACTCTGTGTCACTGCTTTGTCAAACTGCTTATATTTGCTTTTTAACCAGACTCCCTTACTCCAGGCTGCATCCTACCTGGTGATCCCATGGCTCTTCTGTTCCTACTCGCTCTTCTGGAATACTTTCACTGCTCTGGCCAGCTAGAGAACACCTGGCTTCAACACTCAACTCAAGATTCTATGAAACTTGCCTAATCCTTCTCCACCTAAGTAGAATTGACCACTCCTAGACCTTCATCCACAGTCTGCTTTCTATATATTTTCATAATCCATAATACTTTTGTGTTCTTATTTATGTGTTGTCCAACAGCCTGTAAGCATCTAAAAAAAAGACAGTTTAATTAGTTTTTGCATCCTGAGTCACTAGAAACAGTGCCTTAAATGTTCATTCAAAGATTAATGTTAAAATGATGAATACATGTTCTGATCTGTTGATCCATTTCTATAGTTTTGTTTATTATACATTTGACTTCTAGTTGATCAAAAAATTATGAGGTGATTTAAATATACATAAATGTAAGAATAACCATATTTGACATTATTCATTGTGGTTTTTCTTGGATATTACTCCTTTTACTTTGCTTCATTCTTCTATGTCAAGTTACTAGACCTTTTTCTACTCAATACTTCATGGAAGAGATGAGAAAAAGCAGAGACATGTCCTGACTATTATCTCCCAAGACACTGGTTGCTTCAATAAATGGAGAAATATTATTTATATAATATACATTTAAGAGGGGTAAATTGAAGAGGGGACTCTCCACACACACTTAAATAGAAAATTTTCCTTTGGAAAAGAGGCAAGTGAGAGATGAGATATGACGAGGACTGGATACTGAAATGGGTGGTTTCCTCCCAGAAAAACACTCTGAGTTTTACTTCCCAGTCCGCACCATGGAAGTGGAGGAAAAAAGGCACACCTTCAGACAGCCTTCCAGGGATTTCTGTGCCTTTGCATGGATAGAGCAGCATGATTCTTATGCTTATGAATTGGTCTGGAAGTACAGAAAACAGGGGAAGAAGAAATGGGCATAGAGATGACTACAAGGATGAAACATGGATTGGTGAATGGGTCCAGATAAAACAATGGACCTCACTCAGGCAGGAAGAGGACACTGAGAATACAATGAGTCTCTCCAATGCCTTGTCCTATGTAAGATTTCCCTAGACTTAGCATGCATTTAGAAAAAGAGAATGGGTTAGCTATGTATTAAAATGCTGTGTCTGCCAATATGGCAGAAATTTGAGTAGTTGTAGAAAATAAGCAAAGTTATAAAACAGAGATTCCTACCTGCCACATGAACTTGAGAGTTTATTCCCAGCCAACCAATTGAATTCATTATAGCTGATTCTTTTCTCAGCTATTTTAATATAAATATTCTTCATTGAATGCTGCATCAGTCACTCAGGTAATTGAGTTAGCCATTCATATATTATGATTTTGAATCAGGTAATTTTTGTCAATTAAATGTAAATGCATATGCCTCAGGGCCTGGGACTATTATGTTTACTGGTACTCAATTACAATTAATTCTTGACTTGAATTCAAATTCACTGCATTTTAAGGAATTCAGTGTTTGATTTTACAAGAAAAGCCTTTAGAATGTTTCACCACCCTCTCTGGCTGACTGAGAATGAGTGATGGACACTTTTCACAGGGAACTTACTGCTTTATATATTATAAAAAGTTATGAGTGATATTCGTGTTTTGTGTCCTCTGTAAGCCCCTGGAGGGTCTATTTACTTTTTTGTCTTAAACATTTTTGTATCTCCTATAAAGTATAGTAAACTTATATAAAGGTAGAGGTGCTCAGTAAATATTTATTAAATGAATGAAAAAAAAAANATGACTACAAGGATGAAACATGGATTGGTGAATGGGTCCAGATAAAACAATGGACCTCACTCAGGCAGGAAGAGGACACTGAGAATACAATGAGTCTCTCCAATGCCTTGTCCTATGTAAGATTTCCCTAGACTTAGCATGCATTTAGAAAAAGAGAATGGGTTAGCTATGTATTAAAATGCTGTGTCTGCCAATATGGCAGAAATTTGAGTAGTTGTAGAAAATAAGCAAAGTTATAAAACAGAGATTCCTACCTGCCACATGAACTTGAGAGTTTATTCCCAGCCAACCAATTGAATTCATTATAGCTGATTCTTTTCTCAGCTATTTTAATATAAATATTCTTCATTGAATGCTGCATCAGTCACTCAGGTAATTGAGTTAGCCATTCATATATTATGATTTTGAATCAGGTAATTTTTGTCAATTAAATGTAAATGCATATGCCTCAGGGCCTGGGACTATTATGTTTACTGGTACTCAATTACAATTAATTCTTGACTTGAATTCAAATTCACTGCATTTTAAGGAATTCAGTGTTTGATTTTACAAGAAAAGCCTTTAGAATGTTTCACCACCCTCTCTGGCTGACTGAGAATGAGTGATGGACACTTTTCACAGGGAACTTACTGCTTTATATATTATAAAAAGTTATGAGTGATATTCGTGTTTTGTGTCCTCTGTAAGCCCCTGGAGGGTCTATTTACTTTTTTGTCTTAAACATTTTTGTATCTCCTATAAAGTATAGTAAACTTATATAAAGGTAGAGGTGCTCAGTAAATATTTATTAAATGAATGAAAAAAAAAAGCATAAGTCACAATTATATCTTATGAAGCCAAAGTCACAAATACATATTAGTACCAAACACATTAGGCTATAAAGGAAACATGCCTATTTACAAGGAAGATATTAATATAAAATGAATTATTTCTTAAATATTATTTCAAATGTAAGTGTTTTTAATAACAACATATCCTCTTGAGAGTGCCTGTGTGTTATGTGTAAAATGTAAGGATACTTGTAGGGTTTTTTGGAAATTAAATGTCACTTTGGAAAAAATCTTCACCTAGGTATCCAGGCAGTGAACTAGATAATCTTCCCTGAGGGATGTTTTCTCTTTGTGTACACGGGAGTCTGAGTAATATCTCTTGGAGATTGTCTTTTGCCATGAGGTGAGGTACTGCATTAGGTACCAGCTGCCATCTCCACATGGCTTTTTCCTCCAGTTTCAGAAAAACACGTTGAAATAGGCATATGTGAACATGATAAATGCAGGGATCACTGTAGCAGAGCCTGTGCTCTGTAGGAAAGGATACAGACAGTCAGTCAGGTGGAGAGTTTAAAAGGGCATCCTGGCCGCCTAAATAATCTGAAAACCATCAAAAGTGATAAATCTAGTGATATTCCCAGGTCATGTTCCAACTTCACAGTTTGAATATAACCAAAGTTCAATTTGTGATCCAATTTCTCTCATACACTATCAAAGTATGGTTTCCTTCTTGACAATATCACATTGTTAACCCAAGTTCCACTTACCCACTCGTACCATTCATTGAACTCCACTAATTCTTATATTGTTAATTTCTAAAAATGAGATTGTATTTACTTTTTTTATGTTCTAAGTGTTCAATATTTTCTTATTACAATTCTGTCCAATAGTTATCATTCACATGCACACATGGACCCTGCTACTCATATATTAATAGTATCTGCTTTGAATTATTTCTACCAGATGTCCCAGCTAAACTGATGAAGCATGACAAATGAAAAATATGATTTGTTTTGTATCGTCAATACCTGACAACAGGTTACTATCTCTTAAAAAATTAGTTTATTGACTCTTTTCATATTTTTTTTTTCAGTATCTACTCTCTCCTGGGGACTGTGATAGGCATCGGAAATACATTCAACTAGGTTACTCTGAAAGCCCTAAATGGAAAAGTGCTCACTAATGACTCAAAATGAGGACATCATAGTGCTGGTAATGAGGGCCTTCTGAGTTAAATGGCAGAAATTTAGGAGTACCTGACTGACCCCTCCTCACACTCCTCATACTCCCACTGAAACACAACACAAAATAAAAGGTGATATGAAAATATTTAACAGCACTGGACATATATATAGGTTTTTAACATGACAGATATCAAGAGAATGTTCACTAACCAGAGTTCTAATGAAGCTTTGAGGCAAACAGCAAGTGCACACAAAGAAAAAAGAGAGTATGCCTTTCATTTCACTCACCAGTATTGCAATCACAGAGACCCAGACTCTTTTGTGGCCATAGGGAAGTAAGTCACCCCCTTGTAATACTGGACCTAGTTTATAAAGCATTCAAAGCTGGTTCTAACCCTTGTCCCTACCCCACACCTCTTTTGAAATATTTTTTTCTTAATTCAAATTCAAAAAACATGTTGTATTTGAAGGAGAAGAAAAGATGTGTTAGTACCATATGTCTGGCGATAGCTATCATGGACTTCACCTTGCTAAGGCATAAGAAAAATACAATCTAGCCATTGTCACTCACCATTTCTTATCCTGGGAAGAAAAGCGCTATATAGTCTTTCAAATCGTTCCTAAACAGGTAATTTCTATACACAACTAGCTGTTTTGTCTGGTTGCTGCTGCTTTTTAATTACTGTAAACACAGAGACATAGGAGATAATACAACATCTTGACAGTTGTGAATCAAAATATTAACAATGGCTACTTTTCATCTTGATGTTTACTTTTTAAAATTTTCTAAAATATGCGTGTATCATTCTTACAGTCTTGAAAACATAAATGCTCTCTAAAATAATGCTGAGAACCAATTTAAACTAGGTCAGTCTTGTGTTTTCAACAGATACTAGGACAGCTGGGATCTTGCTCCATTGGATTTCATTCAAAGATGATGTAGAATTTTGTGTTCTACACAGGAATTGCCATATGAGTCAATAGACTTTATGACCTCGGTCAGACTTTAACTAGATAGGCTGGCTACATCAAGGGCCTGAAATATCTACCTCTGAGGAAACTTAGAGTGAAATAAACCAATTTACCAGAACACAGTAACTATTAGAATACTTCTCAAGATAGTGAGAGTACATTTTGCAAAATAACTTTTCTACCCAAAACTATAGAGAATAGAATACATTTTATAACGATATCATTGATATGCTGTGGAATATTTGATTTCAAGCTTTAATTCAAGGTTTACATAAAATAGGAAAAATAAACTGAGGTATTCAGGTGGCTTTGTATAAGGGTCAAATGGATTTGTTTGTCTTATAAGCAACAATAACAGAGTAAAAAAAAAAACAATGATGAAGATAATATCAGTAATAAGTTAGAATACTGACATAAAACCTTGGATGATTAGTAAGAAAAAAGACCCCATTTTATTTAAGCTTTGCAAGTGCACCAGCATATTCTTTTTGGCATTATATATAGTCTGAGAGCACTCAACTTTTCTACTTATTTTTTATTAATTGACATTTCATAGTAGATTATATGTAATTGGCAACATAATTTACCCCTTTGTCACTTGCTTCAGATGTATCCTTTTCCTTCTAGATTGGAAAAACGACCTCATTCACTATGAATCTTGAGGTACTCAATTCTTGGAAATTAAAAGCTAGCCCATATTCTTAAAAGTGTGGGGAAGCAAGGTATTGTCATGGGCAGGGGCAGGAGTTGGGAAGATTTCTATTTTCTGTTCAATGGGTTTGTCAATGGATTGCATTTCTTTCCCTGGAACAACAACAACAACAAAAAGAAGAAGATATAACCAGAGAGACTATATTAATTTGCTCCTAGAGGCTGAATGAACATCACTGGACTTGGCAAAACCCTATTGTTTTGCAAGTCTTACTGACACCTGGTGGCTGAATCTTAACAGACTTCACAATAATCAAGGATGAGGGTTTTTTGCAGTAAATCTTAATCTAGGATTTGCAACACACTTGACAGTGAGCAAGTGCTAACCACTAACTCCAGTCTAAGGAGAGTAAGAAATTCAGAGTCAAAGCAAAACCTTGCAATGTATTCATGTTCAAAGGTACTCATGGGTATTCATTTTCAAGTTTCCACATCTGTTTTCAGGAACTCAATTCATCTGCTATAGAGAAAATCTAAAAGTTTGGAGGTTGAAGCAAAATAACTAAGAGGTCTTACTGGCCTTAAATTGATTTGGACAAATTTCTCAACATACCAATACATTAATAGAAGTACCAACATTTTTTTCTTAATCAATATTATGTGGTAGGTGTCCTTTTGGTGGTCAGGTTATTTTCCTGCTTCAGATAACAAGTAACATAAAAGTCATATAAATTCACAACTCAGAGAAACTCTACACTTTGAATTATTGAGAGACTCGAGCATCCCCATGGTTATAATTTCAATCTGGTGACTGTCAAACTTTAAAGTGCTCAGGGATCCTGGTGTTCTTATTTTAAAATCCACGTCAACAGGAGACAGTCTAGATGATCTGGTTTAGATTCAACAAATCTTGAGTGAGATTACTTATATGTCCTTGTATCTTTTTTTTTTCACTGAAGTATAGTTGACTTACTGCTGGAGTCCAACTCCAGCAGCCAGGGATTCAACCCGAAGAGGTGAACGGTGTCGGCGAATGAGGCAGTCTCTCAATTTTCTATGGACTGCCTGTTATTTCGAGTTCAAGATTCCCTTTTATACTTTTAAAAAAGCATTAGGCCAGAGGTTTGACATTTTCTGATCCTCCTCTCCCAGATTTATTATCTCCATAAATCACTGTTGCTCTTCAAACAGAGTTCCTGCTTCAGTGATTCTCTCGGAATCAACCTTATCATCTATTATCTACCTCCTCTAATGTGTCCAATAGTTAACTTGTAATTACATTGTAACTCATGCTACATTCCTCAGTTTACTACTTATCTTCCTAAATCCTGTTTGCCTCTAACATCCTGAGCTCAGTTCAGTTCAGTTCAGTCGCTCAGTCATGTCCGACTCTTTGCTACCGCATGAATAGCAGCACGCTAGGCCTCCCTGTCCATCACCAACTCCCGGAGTTCACTCCAGACTCACGTCCATCGAGTCCGTGATGCCATCCAGCCAACTCATCCTCTGTCGTTCCCTTCTCCTCCTGCCCCCAATCCCTCCCAGCATCAGAGTCTTTTCCAGTGAGTCAACTCTTTGCATGAGGTGGCCAAAGTACTGGAGTTTCAGCTTCAGCATCATTCCTTCCAAAGAAATCCCAGGGCTGATCTCCTTCAGAATGCACTGGTTAGATCTCCTTGCAGTCCAAGGGACTCTCAAGAGTCTTCTACAACACCACAGTTCAAAAGCATCAGTTCTTTGGCTCTCAGCTTTCTTCACAGTCCAACTCTCACATCCATACATGACCACTGGAAAAACCATAGCCTTGNTCTTCAATTTGAGTCTGAATTTGGTAATAAGGAGTTCATGATCTGAGCCACAGTCAGCTCCTGGTCTTGTTTTTGTTGACTGTATAGAGCTTCTCCATCTTTGGCTGCAAAGAATACAATCAATCTGATTTCGGTTATGTCCATGTATAGAGTCTTCTCTTGTGTTGTTCGAAGAGGGTGTTTGCTATAACCAGTGCATTTTCTTAGCAAAACTCTATTAGTCTTGCCCTGCTTCATTCCGCATTCCAAGGGCAAATTTGCCTGTTACTCCAGGTGTTTCTTGATTTCCTACTTTTGCATTCCAGTCCCCTATAAAGAAAAGGACATCTTTTGGGAGTGTTAGTTCTAAAAGGTTATCCCACGTTGAAGGTCAGGAAGGGTGGTGGTGAGGAGACACCTCTCATCCAAGGTAAAGAGCAGCGGCTGGGCTTTGCTGGAGCAACCATGAAGAGATAACCCACATCCAAGGTAAGAGAAACCCAAGCAAGAGGGCATCAGAGGGCAGACACACTGAAACCATACTCACAGAAAACTAGTCAATCTAATCACACTAGGACCACAGCCTTGTCTAACTCAGTGAAACTAAGCCATGCCCGTGGGGTAACCTAAGACGGGTGGGTCATGGTGGAGAGTTCTGACAGAATGTGGTCCACTGGAGAAGGGAATGGCAAACCACTTCAGTATTCTTGCCTTGAGAACATCATGAACAGTATGAAAAGGTAAAATGATAAGATACTGAAAGAGGAACTCTCCAGGTCAGTAGATGCCCAATATGCTACTGGAGATCAGTGGAGAAATAACTCCAGAAAGAATGAAGGGATGGAGACAAAGCAAAAACAATACCCAGCTGTGGATGTGACTGGTGATTGAAGCAAGGTCCAATGCTGCAATATTGCATAGGAACCTGGAATGTCAGGTCCATGAATCAAGGCAAATTGGAAGTAGTCAAACAAGAGATGGAAAGAGTGAATGTCGACATTCTAGGAATCAGCGAACTAAAATGGACTGGAATGGGTGAATTTAACTCAGATGACCATTAT
>SJYV01002345.1:323976-348646 GCA_006410875.1 Neotragus pygmaeus | reverse complement strand
CTAAACATGACTGAGCAATTGAGCACACACACATACATACTACTTTATTTCTGTCTCTTATACACATCTAGATGTGTATAAGAGATAGCCCTATACCCAATTAATGATGGTATTTGATCTTCCAAAGTGGGACGGGGGGGCGGGGGGAAGGGGGGGAAGTCTGTCCTAGCAATAATGTTATCACAGTCTTAACCTCCTCTTTAAATTCAGAATAATGTAAAAACCTCAAGATTTAATTCCAACCTCAACTCATATTATTACCAAACTGGGTTCTTGGACTCTTTAATTAATAGAAATTGATAAGGAGCCAGATGAGAAATTCAGGCAAGACTTTACTGAGACTTCTGCTGTAGCACAAGAGAGCAAGAAGTAACAAGTGTCTTTACAGCTTGCTTTTGTGGGGGGTGTGTTGTGGGGGGTGGAGGGAGATAATCTGGTGAGCTGTTTCCCTAAATAGGGTGAAGGTGGGGGGAGACTGGTGTTTGGGCCTGAGAGGTGTCTTAGGTGTCTTCCCACCATTAGGTGCTGCTGTATGCAGAGATCATGTGTGGTACCCTGTTTTTGCTCCAGGCACCTCAGAAGTCACAGTTGTGTTTTGGCCTTTTTGTATTTTGTTGCTCATAATTTGTCCCATTGTTCAGGAATTCAGTCATTTTTAGTCCCTTATAGTTTCTTTGCATCCTGTTGCTTGAGGAGATTTTTGTCCAGGTGCAAGCAATGCAGTAAAGGTTCCCAGGTTCCAGCCTGTCTCAGTATCACTGCCCCCAACTGCTCAGAAGTCCTCCAACCCACCTGGAGTTTTTTTTACAAGTTCTTCCTTCATCCAAATTGATTGTTATAACTATTATTATTTAATTAGCTATTTATTCTGCACATCATTTTTTCTCCAGATGCATAACTTCTAGTCACCCTTCAGGCTGCAGCTGAAATGCCAGTTTGAGCAAGACCATAAGGGATCTCCTGGTGGCTAAGCTGGTAAAGAATCTGCCATCTTTGTGGGAGACCTGGGTTTGATCCCTGGGTTAGGAAGACCCCCTGGAGAAGGGAATGGCTACCCACTCCAGTATTCTGGCCTGGAGAATTCCGTGGACTACAGCCCATGGAGTTGCAAAGAGTCAGGCACCACTGAGCTACTTTCACTTCACTTCATCTACAAGTCCCTCCCCTAACTCCCTCCCCCTCTTCCTTTTGCTGTATATCATTGCATCCTTGTCTTTTCCTTCATTATATTTTTCACAAGTTTCAACTGTGAATTTAAGTTCTTTTTTTAATGTCATTCTAAGATAACTAAAACTATGTGTTTTATTGAACACCAACAATAGGTACTCATAAATAGTATGCTGAAAAGATTATGCAAGTTTCATTTTTAAGTTTTTGGTTTTTTTTTTTAAATAAGGGTAATCTCGTACAACTCAATTAAAGGAAAGAAGAAGTACATTATATTTAAATTAGTTTTTAAACAAAAATAGCAAATTACATTGAAATTTACTGTTTTACATTGTAACTATAGCAAAATTGTTAGAAATAGTCCATTTAGTTATGTAGTTATCAAAATTTTGCCACAAGTATATGTGTGGTTAATGTTCTATATTTTCAACTATTTGTACATCCTGATGTGCATCCCAAGATTATTCATGCCTGTTTTGGACAATAACCGAGATGACATATACTGATGCAAACTAGTGGCTGGCAGAACAGATTAATGCATTGTTCCTTTCTCTCTCTCAAAGAGGGGGTACAGAGATTCCCTAAGTCATCCTCACTTCATTTGTATAAAATGATTTGTCAGATATATTCTTTTTCTGTCCTCTGACCTTTGCTCTTATATAAATTCAGTCATTTACTTATCTTTTAAAACATCAATTGTAATCCAACAAAAGACTGGAATATCATTTAATAAATTTCTTCTAAGATTTAATTTTAAATAAATTAAATTTTAATTTTACAATAATTATAGTATTTTCAATAATTAAAATATTCACTTAGAAGTGAAACTATACCTGGGGGAAAAGAAATCAAACCAGAAAAGCCCAAAACAGTTTCTATTGATTTTTAATTGTCCGTGGAGGGTCTAGAACCTCAACTTACTTGCGTCAAGGACAAGAATCCAAGGAAAATTGAAAATTTCTCATTACATATTTTATTTATATATGTATTACTTCTATCACAAAGTATTTTATTTCACTACTTAATATTACTTCTATTTTTCACTTACATAGAATATAGGTTTGTTTTCTTCATTAAGTTTATACCCTAGTATTAATAGGTTTTATATAATTATCTAGACCATTTTCTACAGGAAATACATTCCAAATATCAGTCAAATTATTTAATCTTTGGAATGCAGACTTTTTAATTTGAGAATTTTGGACATGGTTGTGGGTAAATAATACAGTGCAATTATGAATAACCATTAAAGAGCTTAAGATAAATCCAAAGATCTAAGTATTAAAAACATAATGCAAAAAAAAGAAAACACACACACACATAATGCATCATTAAGGAAAGAAATTTAAATATCACCAACTTTGTAAGGTGTTAAATTATCAGCCATATTCATTTAACTTTAGGCAAATATTTAGTTCAACACTGAAAGGAGATGTAAAAATAGGCATAAATGTATTTGAAGATAAGTCTTTGCCATAGCTTTCTGACAGGTATTCAGAAAAAAATGAAGTTGTGTTTCAGTAATGCAAAATATGATATTGGTTACCTATCAATGTATCAATATTATTTTATTTCCTTTAATGTTATTATTGGAGTAAATTACATTAATAGATTTCCTGACATCAACTAATCTTTGAAGTCATAATTTTGCAGGAAAGGGGACCCCTTCCAGGACCCCAAACTGGGCTCTTGTCTAACACTTGGAAATGAATTGTCCAAGGAGACACATCTGCTGACAAAGCAACAGATTTTTTTGGGAAAGGGCTCCCTGGTGGAGAGCAGTAGGGTAAGAGAACCCAGGAGAACAGCTCTGTCACATGGCTTTCAGTCTCGGGTTTTATGGTGATGGGATTGGTTTCCGGGTTGTCTTTAGCCAATCATTCTGACTCAGAGTCCTTCCTGGTGGCGCACGCCTTGTTCAGCCAAGATGGATGCCAGAGAGAAGGATTCTGGGAAGTGGTCGGACAGGTTGTCTCCTTTTGACCTTTCCCAAACTCTTCTGATTGGTGGAGGCTTATTAGTTCCCTGTTCCTTACCAGGACTGCCTGTCATCCTAAAAGAACTCATGCAAATGGTTACTATGGTGCCTGGCCAGGGAGGGGGGTTTCAATCAGTGTGCTTCCCCTAACAATAAGACTACATTTTGAGGTGTTTTTTTTCCCTTGACACAGTGTTAGTTTGTATTTACTAATACTTTATTTTGAATCTTGCATTCTTATTTACATATGAAAATGTTCTACTTTTTCTTGCCTTATTTTTACTGTTTTGGTATCAGTGTTTTACTCAACTTATAAAATTAGTTGGAAGATCTGGGAAATTTTAAATAAGAATTATAGCTTCCTTGACGTGTTGGTGAAATTTAGTTTTCATGTTGCTTTTAATTGATTCTTAGCTGAGTTTCCCTCAACCTGTAAGTTCCTTCAGCTTAGAGACAAGGTTCTGCATCTCTGTACATTTAATATTTAGTATAGACTCTGTGAATTTAGATTCAGTGAATGAATAAAGCAATTCAGTTGAAGGAATCTCTGGATCTGACCAAGAACAAATGATGAAAGAAAAAGCTTTCTTTAAACAATTTCTCTGAAACCATAATTGATCCCTTCACTTTAAGATAAAATCAACATACAGGAAAGAATTTTCTTATAACAGTATTGTTAGCTGAATGCCATTCCTTCAAACGTTATGGAATATTTGTGTTTCTAGTTCAGCTAAGTTGCATGTTTATTACTTCTATTCTGCAAAATAATTCTGTGTAATTTAGAGAGAAGAGAAGCCTTGTCTATTTAACAGCAAGTTAGCATACAAAACCCTACAGGCAGTCAACACATGTTGACTCAAGCTTAGTCATCATGGCAAAGCAGCAAGTCACTAGCCTGCTGAAAGTCAGGAGGACTAGAAGAACTTAATAGTATTTCATGCAAGGATTTAACAAAAAGCAACTATAATGTGTCATATAAACAGTATTTTGTTCAATGTCAAATTCTGTGGTTTTCTGAAGAACTCTTCAATTCGACTTTCATTCATCCTCACAAATCTTGACTTTCACAGAATATTCAAGCCTTGTAGCCATACAGTAAATATTAAAATGTTAAATTTGTCTTTTCAGAAATGCTAGAGTTAAAGAGGAAACATTAAGATAGAAGATGTGCACCAAATGTTCACTTGTGAAAAGGTGTAAAATGTTTTCAAAGGCCTGAAAATTTCTACTTGTGTTCTGTTCTTTCAAAAACAAAGGAACTGAACAAGAGTGGGACTGTAATGAAAGCACATATTTTTCGTACTCATGTTTTGCAAATCAACCCTCAATGTTTTTCTTTTTATGCTATTATTAACAATTGAGATTTTCAGTGTACCCTTAAAAATGAAATCATGAGAAAAATACTTAATATTCAAAACATCTCCCTACTATATTCTGCTATGCATTTTTCTTCTATAAATGGACCAAGCTTTTCCTCATTATAGACTGCTTAAACCCTTTCATGGCACAGTATGTCTTTTAATATGCCTGGCATAACATCACTCACAAAGTAAAACTTTCTCTAAATACATTTAAACTTTCTTTTTAAAGATCACCAGAAATATACCAATATAAAACAATGAAATTAAGAGACCAAATTAGATGGAAATTTTTAAAGGTATATTGGAACCTAGCAAACCATATAGGAAATATGATGGCCTGTGCAAACTTAAAGTAATATATTGTAATGTTCCTCATTGACTTAGTCATGCAAGGCCAAATATCTCATTTGTCATTATCCAACACCTCTCTTCCAAGTCGTTAAATGTTCCTACAGATTTCATTTTTTTTCCTGAGCCAGTTCTTGCAATTGGAATTATTAGAAAACCACAGATAGTTCAAACTTTGTCTGCATAAGTTTTTCTAAATGCAGAGATTTCTCATGATATGCCAAACTGAAAAATAAATTCCTTGAAAAAATTATAAATTGTATGAAACAACAGGCAGATTTTACAGAAAGGACACAGATGCAAGTTTCAGAACTTTACAAAACCTTAAGCAGACATTTTCCTCCCAATTTTTTCTTTGTTAATTAAGAGCCACTTTAGAAAAATTGAAGTCAAGGAAATTATTCCCGTATATACTTAGTATGATTGAGACATTAGGCTCACAGCTTTTCTCACTGTATTTTTCCACGTTATGAAGTGCCCCAAGCATTGCAAGGATTTCCTCCCTTGGAATATGTAAATTGCCTTATGTAAACTGTCTATTGTTTCTGAGCTGGGCTTTAGGATTTTCTCTTGGGGCATTATAATAAGCATATTTGCCTTAAAATTCATTGTCCAGTCACATAAGCCTCCAATATGACAAATTCCATTGTTTTATGGCTCTTTTGTCTAACCCTGACAAAAATTTTAAAACTTTGTTTTAGCTTCTTTCTGCACAGAAGTAATTATTTAAGGAAAACACAAGGTAAAATATCATGCCAAATGGAATGAACCATGATTCTGCAGATATTTTTTAAACTCTCTGTAGCTTATTTCCAGGGTTGTGTCATTTACTGAATGACTATTATATGTCATGGTAGGGATTGGCAATTACCACTTGGTAAAGAACTAATTGGGTGTTGAAAGAACTAAGACACAAAAGTTTTGTTAAGGAAGGTAAGAGGAGAAGAGAGAACTAGATAAATCCAAAGGCCCAGGATGTTCATTATTACTCAGAATATTCAGTTACTCACTACTTCCTGTTATCAGCAGGAATATATTGAATGAGACTGGAAAATCAAGAATAGTTAAGTGTCCCCTATTACAGTTATCTTTGTTGTCCACAAATATGTACCCCTACAAAGGAGGGATTGCATTAGTTTGCTTATAATCTACTCAATGGAAAAGTGCAGGGAAAATTCACTAAGAAGGAAAAGAAATAGATTGCAGAATTGAAAATGCTGGTTCAAGTGTTTCAATTTTTATTCCTCTATGGATCTTGAGTAATGACATTCTGTAGAAGATGCCTTAGCTTACCGAAGTCAAACCCTTAGAACTGGATGTACAATTGCATATTTGTTTTCTGAGCTCCTGGATAAGTGTCATGAAGGCAGAAACAGCAATTGCCATGTTTATTTCTTCCTCTAAGTGGCAGTACCCAGATTCAGAAGGGGTTCAGTAAGTACTTGTTGAATAAATAGGTACATTAAAATGTACTCTTAGGTACAGTCTAAGTTATATCATTTCTCTATTTGGATTAAGAAAAAAGAGAAGAAATATTGATATAAATTGAAAATTAACTTTTCAAAAACTGCTTTATAGCTAGCAAGCTAAATTTCCAGCTGGATCAAAGCTGAATAGTAAAACCAAGTTGTGAAAAATAGGTTTAGTAATCAGGTACAAGCAACACAAGTGTGTGAATAGCATCATTATGGTCTTTTCTCTTTTTCCTTACTCACATTTAGGAAACTATTAAATTGCATTCTGGCATGCCACACAATAATGGGAGAATGGGGTAGCCAAAGAACATGGCATTCAGTACGGAATTTGAACAGTATGATAAAATCTCATGCATGTTAATAACTCCCAGAGCAGCAAACATCCTAATATTGAAAATGAAACCTTAGTTGTAAAGTATTGTCATGCCAGAGAGTTTGTTAAGATGAGATTTTTAAGAATATTTAAATAGCTGATATTTAAAGAAATAACAGCATTACAATTGAAAAATGCTTAAATCAGTTATGTACATGTATGTACTCTCCAGACTAAGGAAGTACTGTTTGAGAGAGGACAACAGGACATTTGGATGATAAGATTAATTAATCCAGTGTCACAGTACACAGAGATTTCAATCACAAAAAGCACAATGTTACCTGAGCAGGAGCCAGTATTTCGTTCTTTTCAGACACAGACTAGATGATAGCTGTAATTCATGTCATTTTATGACATTTCATGAAACATTTGGTCATTATGATATTTATGATGCAATGAAATAGGCCATAAAGTGCTGTAAATTGTTGGGAGCAAAAGGCATTCATATTTGTCATGGGCATTTTAGTTTCAATCAAGATGTTAGTAGGTTAAATCAAAATTCAACTTAGAGTTGGATGTTAAAGTTTTCATTTAGGTTTCTTTCTTTTTCCTTCTTCTTTCCCCAAATCCTCTCAGTCATTCTCTCCTCTCTTCTCTTACTCTCTCTTCTTTCTCTTAAATCTAATGAGTAGTACAGAAAGACTGTAAGTTAAAAAAAATTTTTTTCATGTTTTCTAATTTAGTATTATTAAAGAATGAAAAAAATCTATAACTGTTAGCATATATAAATAAGAATAGCAAATCTAGAAATTGCAAAATATGTGATTGTCATTTCCTTTGTTTATATCTCATGCTTGTGGGGGAATGTGGAACATGCAGAGTTTCTAATAGCAAGTGATGACTGTGTTCTTCCTGTATCTGGTAACATTATTTCTTGAAAACATTTTTAACACCTACAGAAAGAGTTTTAAAATGTCAGAATTTACCTTGTTGAATTATGCATGAAGTTGATACATATTATTTTCTGAGAAATAGTTTTGAAATGCATATATATTTGTTTCAGGAAAAGAAAGACAAATGTTTGCCAGAGAGCATTTTACTAACAAAGTTTGCCTATTCTTTTAGATCTTGTTACTTCTTTTTAATGTTAGTATTTATATTTAGACTTTCACCAGAGTATCATTTGAATATTAAAATTTGATATGTAATCAACTATAGTGTTCAGTGAAATATATAACTTTTCAGTTGCAGTAATAAGTAAAAACAAGTAGAACTATTGCTATTGATACCAATAATACATGTCAAACTTGCAATTTTGTGATTGGGCCACAAATAAAAGTTTAATCCCCACTATCTAATTATTCTCTAATTTTCTAACTTACCTTTTACTATTTTGATGAGAGTTATTTAAAATACTTTGAGCATTAAAAATAAAAATATATAGAAATATTCTTTTTTTAAAAAATTCCTATGTTATTTTGTATGATGTAGCAGAATACAGAAGTTCATAAACTCAGGAACTTGAAAATACTATTTTTATTTTTATTTTAGAAGTGGTTATCATTGTAGAATTCCTCTGCTGTTCAATGTATTTGGATGTTTAACTTCTTTCACTTAGCAAAATGTATTTGAGATATATCTGTATTATTGCACGAATCAAAAATTTATTCCTATTATTGCCAAGTAAAATTTCATTGCATTGATGTATCAAAGTTAGTTTATTCAACAACAGAAATAGTGTTTGATTTCAGTTTTGCTGATTAACAAAAAGCTGATGTCCATTCAGAAACATCCTTTTGGGTGATTATACATTTTCATTTCTCTAAGCCAAATACCTAGGAGGTGGATTATTGGATCATATGTCAAGTGTAAGTTTAACTTTACAAGAAGCTGCCAAACTCTTCCAAAGCAGTTGTATCATTTTACATTTGTACCAGCAAAATGTGAGTTCCAGTTGCCCCACATCCTCTCTATCACTTGATATGGTAAGTAATTTTTTTCATTGTAGCAATCTTAATAAGTATATACCTGTATCTTGTGTGACTATAGGTTACATTTTCCTAATGATTAGCTTTCTTGAATATCTCTTCCTATGCTTTCACACCATCAGAATATCTTCTTTGATGCAGTGTCTGTTCAAACCTTTTGCTTTTTAATATTGGGTTTTCTTTCATTGTTTGACTTTTAGAAAAGTTTATGCATTCTAGTTATAAATTTTGTCAGAAATCTGATTTTAAAATAGTTTCTCTGGCTCTGTGATTGATCTCTTCATTCTCTGTTCTTTCATAGAACACAAGTTTTCAATTGTGATGAAGTCTAATTTAGCAGTTTTTATCTTATGTGTCATGTTCCGGTGCCTTATGTAAAAACTCTTGACTAATCCAAGTCATCAAATCGGGTAATTTGAGTATTCCGAATTTGTTCTGAAGGGAAAAAACATGGAGGATTACATTCAATCTTTTATGGGTCATCTCTGTAAGTAGCACACTTTGCATTATTGCCAAAATTCAGTCACTTGGCCACACCCAACTGCAAAGTATGCTAGTAAATACAAGTTTTCTCCATGCAAGGGAGGAAGAAAAAACAGGATTGGTAAACAGCCAGCCAGTTCTTGTAACAGAGATCAATAAATAGTTTTAGTTACAAGCCTAAACTAATTTTAATTCAACTACATCTTTCTAAGTTCATTTTTATTTTCCTTGGAAAAACTTCAATAAACAGTAAAGATTTCCTGAAATCTCATGAGTGTATTTTCTCCCATTTCTTCTGCTTTGTTTCTACTTCTCAAAAATCTTGCTGGTTGCTTATAGGTTATCTAAGATGCCACCTACTAAATGAAATACTTCTGAGTTCTTATTGAAATGTATGACCTCTTTCTCTGGATTTTTGGAATACTTTATTTTAAAAGTGTCATGTTTATAACTTTTATTTTCTTCATAATTAATTATATACTCTTAGGACTTCTACTAGGTTTATAATTCTTAAAGAGAATGACTGTAGCTTGTAAATATATTATTCATTCCATATATAGGAACTCAGTAAACATGTGTTTTACTGTTGATGGTTCAGCCAAATGACCCTAACATTCTTAGTGTATTAAACTGAAGTAATCGTTAGGCCAAAGCTCAGATGAAAGAACATAAGAATTCATATGGCATTTTTCACTGTTAAATTTTTCTACAAGGGTCAATATATTGCTCCCTAAATAACAACCCTTAAACCAATTGGACTATAAAGAAAGCTGAGCACCAAAGAATTGATGCTTTTGAACTGGTGTTGGAGAAGACTATTGAGAGTCCCTTGGACTGCAAGGAGATCCAACCAGTCCATCCTAAAGGAGATCAGTCCTGGGTGTTCATTAGTAGGACTGATGTTGAAGCTGAAACTCCAATACTTTGGCTACCTCATACAAAGAGCTGACTCATTTGAAAAGACCCTGATGCTGGGAAAGATTGAAGGCAGGAGGAGAAGGGGATGACAGAAGATGAGGTGGTTGGATGGCATCACTGACTCAATGGACATGGGTTTGGGTGGACTCTGGGAGTTGGTGATGGACAGGGAGGCCTGGCGTGCAGCAATTCATGGGGTCACAAAGAGTCATACATGACTGAGCGACTGAACTGAACTGAAACCTGTCAGAGGTCAGGAAAAGGTGGCTAGAGGGCAGAAGGACAGGGAACTGATCTCTGAAACCTAGACCTAAGTCATTCTCAGGGCCTTGATTCTCAAAAGATAACCAGTTTGGCACTGCCAAGGGAAAGAATACAGTTCATACCTCTATGATTTTCTATTCCTTTTGTCTGTCATAGCTCAGTTGCATTTTTCAAGGAGAATTGGAATTGGATAAGGAACAAGGATAAAGGAATAAAATAAGATGGAAAACCCCAAACCTAAGGAGATTTGAAATATTCTTTGGCTTACATAA
The DNA here is from genome assembly GCA_006410875.1 of Neotragus pygmaeus. Taxonomy (NCBI): domain Eukaryota; kingdom Metazoa; phylum Chordata; class Mammalia; order Artiodactyla; family Bovidae; genus Neotragus; species Neotragus pygmaeus. The sequence continues at coordinate 338,079 of SJYV01002345.1, read as the reverse complement.
ATCAAATGAATGTCAGACTAATAACATAGAGAGAAGTATTTTCTGGCTGCAAACTTCATTAATTAAATTAAGAAGTGCAATTCCATTAGTTAGTCTATAATATTTTAAGAGAAGCATTGGGCATTTTCACCATTTTCTATCTCATTTTTATGGTAGACAGTTCCTCTCTACTTTCATTTTTCTCCAGTTGCCATGAAATTTATTTCTATTATAAGCAGATATTGTACTTAATATTCAGTTCAGTTCAGTCACTCAGTCATGTCTGACTCTTTACAACTCCATGGGCTGCAGCATGCCAGGCTTCCCTGTCCATCACTAATTCCCAGAGCTTGCTCAAACTCATGTCCATCAAGTTAGAGATACCATCCAACCATCTCATCCTCTGCCATCCCCTTCTCCTCCTTCCTTTAATCTTTCCCAGCATCAGGGTCTTTTCCAATGAGTCAGTTCTTCGCATCAGTTGGCCAAAGTATTGGAGCTTCAGCTTCGGCCTCAGTACTTTCAGTGAATATTCAGGACTGATTTCCTTTAGGATTTACTGGTTTGATCCCCTTGCTGTCTGAGGGACTCTCAATCTTATTTCCAACAATGTTAGAAATAGCCAATACAGGCATATCTGTTTTACCAATGTTACATTTATTCTTTTATTTCTAGGAAAAAATAGTATATGTGTTAATATATACTCTGAGATAATAGAAATATATAGATATATATTATTTATATATAATGTAACTGGGGATAGATGCTATATATCTATATCTATATATCTATATATTCCTGACACAGGTCTCCCAAAACCCTTGTAATTTCCTAGGTGAAAGGAATATCTTTGGAGAAGGCAATGGCACCCCACTCCAGTACTCTTGCCTGGAAAATCCCATGGACTGAGGAGCCTGGTGGGCTGTAGTCCATGGGGTCGCTAAGATTCGGACACAACTGAGCAGCTTCACTTTCACTTTTCACTTTCATGCATTGGAGAAGGAAATGGCAGCCCACTCCAGTGTTCTTGCCTGGAGAACCCCAGGGACGGGGGAGCCTGATGGGCTGTTGTCTATGGGGTCACACAGAGTCGGACACGACTGAAGCAAGTTAGCGGCAGCAGCAGCAGCAGGAATATCTTTGGTTCTAATGAGTCAGCAACTCTGGGTGGGTTCCTGGATGAGGGCTGCTCACCAGAAAAGCCAAGCCATGATTAGAAGCACCCTACTCCACATTCTCTTGAGAAGGGAGAGGGCTGGAAATAGAATTAAAGATCGATCATGTCTGCATGAAGAAGCCTCCATAAAACCCCAAAAGCGTGAGTTAAGAGAGTTTTCAGGTTGGCAAATATACAAGAGGGTGACACACCCGAGCTCCACAGGAACAGAGAAACTCCTGCACCCAGAACCAGACGTCACCCTGTATCTCTCTTCATCTCAGCTTATATGGTTCTTTTATCACATCCTTTAATACACTAGTTAACGTAAGTGTTTCGCCTGAGTTCTGTGAGCCACTGTAGCAAGTTGATCAAACCTGAGGAGGAGGTCACTGGAATCATCCACCTACAGCTGTTTTGCCAGAAGCATAGGTGATGAGCTAGGCTTGTGACTGTCATTTGAAGTGGGGGTGGGAGCAGTCTTGTGGGACTGAGCTTTAACCTGTGGGATCTGTCATTTCTCCAGGTAGATAGTTTAAGATCAAGTTAAATTGTAGGGCAACCAGCTTGTGTCCTGGAGACCTGCTTCCACTTATGGAGGAAAAATCCCCACACATTTGGTGACCAGAGGTATCAAAAGTGAAATGTTTTGTGTAAATAGTAAAGGGGACTCACGGAGAAGAAAAACGTAGTAAAGAACTGGGTTTCTCCCTCCATGGAAAAGAAATAATGATCTTTTATTCTCTCTAAATGTTATCACTGTTGAACAATAATCAGTGTCAAGGCTGCGATAAACAAAGAACTTTCTTTGGAGTCTTAGAAATTGCAATTCCAGAGACATTGATTTGGGTGAAAATGAAAGAGTGTTCTGAAGAAGAGAAAGATTCAGGGGATTATACAAACAAAACTTGCATGGTTCTTAAAAGTCATTTAGCAGGAGTTGAGATTGACTATGATGCAGGAAAAGAAATATTTGTCCCTAAGGAATAGGCTGTCACAAGTTACTTTAGCTAAATGTTCAGTAAGTATCTTGAGTTTCTGGCAGATGTTCTGGATGCCTGGTTAAGACAATAAGTGGTCAAAAGTTTAGATTCCATCTGGGCTGAGACATACATTAAGTCACACTTCCTCAGTGGTATCTCAGCTCCATTTTACAGTCTTTCTTAACAATACCTACTCCACTGTAGTTTTCTTTTCACATGATGCAGCTTCTAAAACCAGAAATCTAAAATCCTTCTCCTTTCTGTATCCCTCAAGTTTTAAATTAGTCAATGAGTCCAGTTGATTGTATCTCCTGAGATTAATCTTTCTCTCTACCTAAATATCACAGCTCCAGTCAGATCTCTTTGTTGCCTAGGTTACTAAAATAGCCTTATAATATGGCTTGTTTCCTGTAATCAGTTAGTGACACTCCACCTATTGTTAGTGAATGTCATCATTTCATTCTCTTGCTTAAAATTTCTTCAGAAACTTACTGTTGCCTTGTAGGATAAAATCCCAATTTCCTAGTAAATACGTCCTTTAAAATTTTCCCTGGATTAACTATGGAGATTTTATTAGCTTTTAACTTGGATCTACAGATAATTTTAGAAAAGCAACAAATATTATATTTATGGTCAATTTTCTTCTGAGAACATTATAATTATTTTTCATCAATTATTTAAATTGATTGTGGCCACTGTCAAATTTAAGGTCTACTTTTCTCAATTTCATCTCCAACTGGCTTCCACAGCTTTATGACTCAACATATTTTCCCATGTTATTAAAACTTCTGAGTATGCCCTTCCCTTACCCCTTTGTTTTAAGCACACTTCCTCTACATAAACAAACAAACCTCTAAAACAAAATTACTGCCTAACTACTATAAGGTCTTCAATATGCATTTCAGGTATATATTGCTTCTTTTCAAATCTTTCCCCTACTTGAAAAGATTTTACAACTCCTCCTCTGAGCTACTGTTGTATTTTTTATACATTTTATAGTAGACTGTTTCTAAAGTGGCTCCCAATGATGTCTGAGTTCTAGTATACATGCTTCTTTGTAATCCCTTCTCTTTGAATGTGAACTGAAATACTTACAATGAATAGAACACAGCCAGAGGGATGAAATGTCACACCCATTTAATTTGCAAAAAGACCTCAGCTTCCAGCTTGTTAGACCTCTTTTGCTCTCTGACTTGCTCACTCTAATCAAGAAACCTGCCATGTTGTGGGATACTCCATGGAGAGGCTCATGTCACAGAGAACTAAGACAAGTCTCTGGCTAATAACTCAATGCCCTCTGTCTAGCTACATGAGGGGAACTGAATCCTGCCAACAACCCACATAAGTGAGTCTGGAGGTGGCTTCACCTCCAGTAGAACCTAGAGATGATTGTGACTATAGCTGATACTTGGTTGCAGTATGTGAGGAATGAGAGGACTCAGAAAAGCTATTTCCAGATTCTTGACCCATAGAATATTTGAGGTAATAAATATTGCTTTAAGCCACTACATTTTGATGTAACTTGTAACCAAACAATAGATCACTAATACATACTGTTTCTATTTTATTTGCTTGTCAATGGGAATATGGATTAAAGGAAAGAAATAAGTTTTGGAACTAAATTAAACTGAGTTCAAATTCTACTTCTACCATTCTATTCACATTTTTACAAGTTACAATGCATTTTCTTTTTACTAAATTTGATACACATACTGCACAGTTGTAAGATCTGTACCTCAATATTATTGTTATTATATTATTTGTCTATAGGAGTGACTTCTGCTTACGTATATGATTCTTAAAGACAGGGAAATGTCTTCATCTGCTTTTGTGTCACAGCATTTGGCACTTAATATTCAAAAATAAATGTTCAATTTAAATGTAAGTGGTTTATTCTTAAGTAACAGATCTTCTCCATGCAGATATACTTTGTCACAACCCACTTAAGATTTTAAATACTCTGTGAACAAGTCAACTCCCCATATTCACCTACATTTAGCTGTAGATTCCAACTCCAAAAAAAAACCAAAGATAAAATGGAAACTTTGTTATTTCTTTAATCCTTCTCTCCCTTAGAGGATGTTTTTTGGTATGTGTTGAAATTTTTTAGTTTTTTGGATCATGCTGATTAAACTTCAGGGAATTTGCATTACTGATTCATCCCCAATGTAATGACAGTTAAATCTTAATGATTAAAAAAGAAGAAGAAGCTTGTTCTTCACCAAGTATGATGATGGTTGAATTATTCAAGATTTTATGAAGTCATAGCAGAGTTTTGGGGTCTTCCACAGTACTGGCTTTATCTCCCTTAGAGTTTACTACTTGTTCAAATAAAATAAATAATACTGTGGAGCACACTCCACATTGTAATTCCTCAAAAATAAACTTTTCTTATTTCTGAATGTAAAGCAGATTTTCATATAAAATCTCTGAATATTGTGGACTACTTAACTACCTCTTCCGTATCTCACCTCTTTACATTTTAAAAGGGAGAACTCTAACCCCCACCTGTGTTTATACTTAAGTAACAAATCTTCTCCATGCAGATATACTTTGTCACACCCACTTTATATTTTAAGTATTCTGTGAGCAAGTCAGCTGCCCATATTCACTTGCATTTAGCTGTAGATTCCGACTCCTGTAGACTAATCAGGATATCACTGAAGAGTTCTCTGACATGAACATTCACTTCCTCAATACTGAATCATTCATGTCAGCATAAAAACATGGTGCTATGTATCTCTTCCTTAAAAGATGGCTCTCAACATCATTATACTGCCACCTCCAACTATTATTTCATTGATTGCTTCCCTTTTACCATAATGCACATCAAAAGCGCTTGCTATACTAATTTTCTTCCATCTTTCCTCTAATTCTCTCTTTTAAGGCGTTTCAGTTGGACTTTCACCCCAAAGTTCCACAATTATGACTCTTGTCCAAGAACCAATGACATTTATGTTGTTAATCTGATACTTAATTCTCAACCCTAGCTTTACTTGAGATATCACAGTCAGTTAAAAACTAAATATGGTGGATCCAACTCCATGTCTGCTCCTTCCTCTGTGAGATATTTTCTTCATTTGAATTTCTGGATTCAACCATCTCCTAGTATCTGTCCCACATCACTAGCTGCCCCATCCAAGTTGACATTTTAGTTTCCCCTCATCAAATATATTAATCTAGGAATTTCACTGAGCTCTAACTTTGGACTTCAGTTCCTCTATATCTATAATGTCCAGTGGCAATATGAGCTACAAATATGAACTACAAAAGAAATAAGTGAAGTTAATCTTAGCAATATATTTACTTGAATAGCTCTAGATGTTATTTTATTATTTAATAACCTATAAATGTTCTAGCAAACTGTCAAGTTCTTTTTGGCACACTCAGTCTTTGAAACCTAATTTATTGTTCACACTTAATATAGCATGTCTCAATTGAGGATAGCTATATTTCAGTGCCCAAGAGCCACATTTGGTTGTAGCTATCATATTAGACCATATAGGTCTACATCTCCACTCTCTTGTTTCCCCTCTTGTTTAACGTTGTTAAATATCATCTATATGATGGTGACTCCCAACTTATATTGCAAGACCAAATCTCTTTTCTGAAGTTTATACTTTTAAGCAAACTACCCACTTATTGTTTCCACCTGAATGCCTATGGACTTGTCTCAGACTTAACACATCCAAAATCAAAGTCCTGATCATCTCCATAGACACACAGAAAATTTCATCTTCCATTCTTCTCCATCTTAGTTAATAGTAAATGCTATGATTCCAGTTGTAGAGTACTTGAGTTGTTCTTGATTTGATTTTGCTCTCACAATCCATGTTCAATCTCATTGATTTTACAATCAAAATATTTCTGGAATCTGAACATTTCTCACCCACCCAAAATGAAAGCTATCATTTCTTACTTGTATTAATATTCTAACTTCCAAACTAATCTCTCTGTCTCTCCCTTGCCTACTTTGCATCATAGAAATTAAGGTGATCCTGTTTGAATATAGCAGGTGAACTCATTCTGCTACTCAATACCTTACAATAGTATATTCTGTCACTCATGATAAAATGTCTTAGACCTTGATGTCCCATTATTTATTATATCTCCTGTTGCTCTTTCCTTTCCTTTTTAAGATTTAGGCAGTTGAGAACCCTTACTGCACTAATGCTGTAAAAATAGTTTGTTCTTTGTTTCATCTAGAAAGTCTGTTTCCCATGTACTCATGTCGCTTGCTTTCTCATTTAAGTCTTTACTCATGTGCCTTCTCTGATTACTTTTTCTTTTAACTGCTATCCCTCCCACTAGCATTTTCTATCCTCTTTCTTTGTTATATTTTTTCTCCATAAAACTTATTTCAAGCTGCCAATTTAACATGCCTAGAAAATATCTGCTAAATAAATGTACAAATTAATTAATTAGGAGTAAATAAAAGTCCTCTTTCCATTAGTCTAGTATTTACAGAACAACTAAGTAAGTGGAATAACAATTAGTGCTAGTTATGACTCTCATTGCCAAATCTATTACTATTATGTAATATTTACATGTAACTAACATCTAATTGTGAACAGGTAATAGCTACATACTGAAGAAAAAAGACATCACTCAATCACTCTTTCAGTCTTTTAGTGTAGACTGAAAAATAGCTTTGAATTGTGAGCCTTGATATATACAGCAAATGATAATTGCTCTATCAAGAGTTATCTATGTGTCTCTGTTAAATACTCTCTCATATAGAACTGAGCAGCAGCATATAGAACTTATAGTCATATTAGTTTGGTGCAAAAGTAATTGCAGTTTTTACGTTATTGAAATTTGCCAACTGATATTAGAAGACATTCTTAAATAAATGTGATTATGTCATGCATAATTTGAAATGCACGTTTCTCACTTTATTTTTTTGTTAATGACTTGCTACTTGCTGTTTATTTTAAACTATGGAAATTGATGTTACACAAAAAGCAAATTTAAACAATTGTCTTATTTGAGTTCAAAATGGGTCATAAACCAGCAGACAACGGGCTACATCAGTGATGCATTTGGCCCAGGAACTGATAACAAGCATACAGTGCAGTGGTGATTCAAGAAGTTTTGCAAAGGAGATGAGAGCCTTGAGGATGAAGAGCATAGTGGCCAGCTACCAGAATTTGACAACAACCAACTGAGAGGATCGTGGAAGCTGATTATCTTACAACTACAGAAGATGTTACAGAAAAACTCAGCATCAGCCATTCTACAGTCTTCTGGCACTTGAAGCAAATTGGAAAGGTGAAAAAGCTCTGTAAGTGGGTGCCTCATGAGATGACCAGAAATTAACAACAACAAAAAAAGTCCTCACTTTAAAGTATCATATTCTCCTACTCTATGCAACAAGGAACCACTTCTTCACCGGATTGTGACATGAGACAAAAAGTGGATTTTCTATGATAGCTGGCAATGATGAGCTCAGTGGTTAGACCAAGAAGAAGCTTCAAAGCACTTCCCAAAGCCAAACATGCACCAAAAAAAAAAAAAAAAGAAGAAAGTCATGGTCACTGTTTGGTGGTCCACTTCCCATCTGATCCACTACAGCTTTCTGAATCCTGACAAAACCGTTCTATCCAAGAAGTATGCTCAGCACATTGATGAGATGCAACAAAAACTGCAAGGCCTGCTACCAACATTGGTCAACAGAAAGAGCTCAGTTCTTCTCCACGACAATGCCTGATTGCATGTCACACAACCAATGCTTCAAAATTTGAACATATTGGGCTGTAAAGTTTTGCCTTACCTGGCATATTCACCTGACTTCTTCCCAACCAACTACCTTTTCTTCAAGCATCTCAGCAATTTTTTGCAACCAGCAGGATGCAGAAAATGCTTTCCAAGAGTTTGTTGAATCCTGAGGCACAGATTTTTAGCTACAGGAATAAACAAATTTATTTCTCATTGGCAAAAATATCTTGATTTTAATGGTTCCTATTTCGATTAGTAAAGGCATGTTTGAGCCTAGTTATGATGATTTAAAATTCATGTTCTGAAGCCACAATTATGTTTGTACCAACCTAAATAGCTCCTCATAATGCATTTACTTATACCTGAAGTATAAGGGAATTTGTATGTGGCTCAAAGATCCTTATAATTTTTTCCCATTTTTCTTATTTTCATATTAGTTCTCTCATTTTTTTCTGTTCCTGAACAAAATTCCTTTTGCTTCCTGTATTCAGACTATATTCCTGAAGTTATGAAAATGTATGGAGCATGTGTAATTACAGAGTGAAACTACCACGTATAATTTTGGGGAAAACATGCACTGATTTTAAATAATTACTCTGAGTACTCTGTCTTCTCTACAAGACTAACATGATTAAAATAAATAAGTCTTCTAGTTCTAAGATGTATTTGGACTGAGAGGTAATGAAGTATAAAGAATAAGAACACAGAATCTAGAGATAGCATGTCTGGATGCAGGTCCTGACTCTAGCCCTTAAGAAATGTGTGACTTTGCTCAAGTTACTTAACCCTTCAGTGCCTGATTTTCCTCATATACAAAACAATACTGGTAATATTTCCTATATAGCTTTGTTGTAAAAATTACAGTAATTGATATATCCATATTACCTGGAATACTGCCTAATACTTTTCACATAAAAGAAGGAATATGTACTTACAGTCTGTTGAATAACACAGAGTATTCTCTGGGATACTAGTCAATAAGTTGACATAATTCAGGCTATAAAAAGAAAGGAAATTTTTAAAATATATGATAATATTTATCTCTTATTAAGGAACTCTTCTGGAATAACATTGGCAATATTATGCACTGGAATATACAAATTAAATAGTATTCATCGATTTATTTAACCATGCAGACTTACTCTTCAACAATTGTTTATTGAGGGACTATAATGCTAAGTTCTAGAGAGATAAATAAAATATGGGTTCTATATTCAAAGTATTTGTAGTCCTGGAAGACATAAATAAATTTAAAAATAAACACTATTTAAAAAGTAAACACTAAAATTGAAATAAATACACGATGTTCCAAGCCAAACAAAAACACAGGGACCCAGCCCACCCACTAGGAGGCTGGCAACTGCCCCATGCCCCTCTGAGCCATGTAGCCAATCCTATGAAAACCCTATTCCACCCTTCAGCTGGCATGAGAGCCACTACGTAAGGCATGAACCCAAAAAAAAAAAAAAAAAGGAAACAGGCTAGGGGCCAGCCCCACCTCCCAGCATTCTGACAGTAGTCAGCCCTGCTACAACAGAAAAACTTATGCCTCAAACACCCCTAGAGCACGTAGCTCTGGTGACTAAAGGGGAATGCACTATGAGGCCCTGTAGATGTAAAAAAATTTTAAATATATACGTACGCAACATACCTAAATACATAAACCAAAACTTGACAAAGAGAAAATTGACAATAATACAATAATAATACAGGAATTTAATAACCTACTTAAGTCAAAACATATCATTCAGACAGAAAATTCATAAGGAAACATTGGTCTTAAATGACACATTGTACCAGGAGAACTTAATAAATATACATAGAAAATTCCATCCAGAAGCAGAATACGCATACTTTTCAAATTCAAATCAGACATTCTCAGGATAGATCACATGCTAGGTCACAAACCAAAACTCAATAAATTTAAAAGATTGAAATCATATCAGGCATCTTTTTCCAATCACAACACTATAAGATTAGAAAGAAAAAAATACTACAAGAGAAAAAACTACAGAAAGTATAAACATGTGAAAGCTACATGAGATACTACTAAATATAGAATGAAAGAAGTCAAAAATGAAATTAAAAACTAATTGGAGAAAAATGAAAATGGAAACACAATGATCCAAAATTTATGGGACAGAGCAAATGCAATTTTAAGAGGGAAGTTTATAGTGATACAAGCCTACATGAGGAAACTAGAAAAAATCTCAAATAACCTAATCTTATACCTAAAGGAAATAGAGAAAGAACAAGCAAGTTAGAAGGAAAGAAATAGAAAAGATCAGAGTGGAAACAAATGAGGTAGAGATTTAAAAAACAATGGAAGAGATCAGTGATATCAAGAGCTGTCCCTTTAAAAAGATAAATTTGATAAACCTTTTAGAAAGACTCATCAAGAAAAAAAAGAGGGCCCAAATCAAAATTTAAAAATGATAAAGGAGCAATTACAACTGACATCACACAAATACAAATAATCATAAGAGATTTTTATGAACAATTATACACCAATAAGATGGACAACCTAGATGAATAAATTCCTGGTGTTATAATTTCCCAAGTTTGAATCCATAATAAAGAAAAAAAAAACAAACACATTAATTACCAGTGATGAAATTAAATCTGAATAGAAAAAAATACAGCAAAGTACAGGATGGCCTCCCAGGTTAATTTTATCAAACATTTAGAGACTAGTTAATGCCTATCATTCTCAAACTATTCCAAAGTAATTGAAGAGAAAGAAATGCTTCTGAACTCATTCAACAATGTCAGCATCACCCTGATACCAAAACCAGACAAGGACACCACAAAACAAAAAAACAAAAAAAAAAAAAAGAAAGAAAGAAAATTATAGGCCAATACTAATGACAAACGTAGATGTAAAGATCTCAGATAAAATACTAACAAACTGATTTCAACAACACATTAAAAGGATCATGGACCATGATCAAATAGGATTTATCCCAGGGATTCAGAGATGGTTCAATATCTGCAATCAAACAATGTGACATCCCACTATAATAAATTGAAGTATTAAAAGCATATGATAATCTCAATAGATATAGAACAAACTATTGACAAAAGTTAACATCAATTTATGATAAAAACTCTCATCAAGATGGGTAAAGAGGGATACTTGTGTGCATGCTCAATTGCTTCAGTCATGTTCGACTCTTTGTGACCCTGTGGATTGTAGTCTGCCAAGCTCTTCTGTCCATGGGATGCTTCAGGCAAGAATACTGCAGTGGATTGCCATGCCCTCCTCAAGTGGATTTTCCCAACCCAGGGATCAAACCCATGTCTCATGTCTCCAGTATTGGCAGCCAGGTTCTTTACCACTAGCACCACCTGGAAGCCCAAAGTGGGACATATGTCAACATAATGAAGTTGCAGGATACAAGATTAATGTAATAAAATCTGTTGTATTTCTATACACTAATAGCAAACTATCAGAAAAAGTAATTAAGACATTAACCCCAGTCATAATTACATTAAAAAATATGAAATACCTAGAAATAAATCTGACATAAAAGACCTGTACCTCTTCTTTCTTTTTTTGTATGATAAAATCCTTGTGTTTCACATCTTAGTCCAATCTTCACTTACTCAGGCTATCTTTTTTGATATCCCTAAGTTAAACTGTGTTGTTTTATTGCAGTGTCCCTAACATTTAAACTCATAACACTTTTTAAAAATATTTTATATACTTCTGTGGTTACAGAACTAATGTTTGTGATTTGTGTCTGACACCAGAATCTTAGTACCATTATGGATGGAATTGCATCTATTCTTTTCTCTGTGGTTAACCCAGTTTCTAGTGCAGAGCCTGGTATCCTATTGGTATTCAGTGGTTTTAAAATGGCTAGATGGAAAAGCTTGTTGTTTGAAGGAGTAGGAAAGGAAATATGTTAAGTTTCATGCTTTGAGCAGAAGGATGGACGTTGGTATAATTATCTATTTCAGGGAATAGATAAGTTGGTGTTAAACACAAGGAGATAATCATGTAGCTGATGTACCTGTATACATCTATGGACTAAATTATGTCCCTAATCTACAAGGTTCTGGGGCTTCCCTGGTGGCTCAGAGGTTAAAGTGTCTACCTGGAACGCAGGAGACTCAGGTTCGATCCCTGGGTTGGGAAGATCCCCTGGAGTAGGAAATCCCACTCCAGTACTCTTGCCTGGAGAATCCCATGGAGGAAGGAGCCTGGTAGGCTACAGTCCATGGGGTCTCAAAGAGTCACAAAGAGACTGAGCGACTTCATGACAAATCTACAAAATGATGGTATTTGGAGGAGAAACTTTGTTGAGGTATTTAGATTTAGATTAGGTCAAGAGGGTGGAACCCTCATAATGGAATTAGGGCTCTTAAAAAAGGCACTAGAAAACTTGTTCTCTGTCCTAACCCTGTTCGAACAAAGCAAGAGAGCAGAAACTAGAACCTGACCATGCTGACACCTTGAACTTGGACTTTAAGCCCCCAGAACTTCGAGAAATAAATTTCTGTTGTTTAAGCTATTCACTCTATGGTAGCTTGCTATGGCAACCTGAGCTAACCAATAAAACATGTAAGTGATGCTATCTAGTAAGCAATTTGATATGTAGACCTGTTGTCTAGAAAAAAGAAGTAATTGGGTGTTTTAAATAAATGTAAAATTTCAATGTATGAAATATAACTGAAACCATGCAAATGAATAATATTGCCTTACTGGTAAGTATGTAGAATGAGATAAAAATAGGTTTAAACAATCTTGTTTCAGTAGTCTATCAATATTAAGAGGAAGCAAAAATGCAAAGAGGTCTTGCAAAGAGGACTAAGAAAGAGAGGCTAGGGAAGAAAATAGCTGTGAAAGACAAGAAAGGGGTATTTCCAAGAGGAGGCTATAGTCAGTGTTAAATGCTGATAAGAATAGTCACAGAAAGCCTGAAACCTATAACTTAGGAAAGTGAGAAAATGATGACCTAAATAGATATAATTATAATCATATAATTACTCAGGAATTTTGAAAGCTCACTTTTTGTACCAAATTCATGGTGATAAAAATCTAATTGATTATAATAATAACTTTGCACATGGATCCTGAGCATGAAGATATAGGCATGAAGATAGTCACGTTCATCTAGGGTTTGGGGTTTTGCTAGGTGTGTTTGACAAAAAGACAGCAATAAGACAGAGAGATAGTAAAGACATTTCCAAGATACAGCCCACAGAATCTGGGACAGAATATCAATTTGGGCAAAGATAAGGGCTTGATGAAACAGGAGAGTTGGAGGGATGGATTAACTGGAAAACCTCAAAGAATTTGAAGTGTAGGTACTGCAGGAATAGAGAAAAATAAACAAAAAGAAAAAAAAATCGTCAGAGAATAGGAAGTTTGAATCTAATATTTCAGAAGTAAAGCAACTTCTGATTATAACAAGTACTAAGTTATAATGGAAAGAGAGTGTGACTGAGAACTACATGATCTTGTTAAAAGTAGAAAAAGTGAAATAGAGTTTTCAGGTGAACCATCTGGGTTGAATAATGTCTCCCCAAAATTCATTTCCATCTGGAGCCTATGAGTGTGACCTTACTTGGAAATAAAGTCATTGAAGTAATTTAACATTAAGATGAGGCTATCCTGAAGTGGAGTGGACCCTAAATCTAATGATTGGTTTCCTTATACTAAGAGGGAAATAGAGATATAGAGACATAGAGACACAGTCACACATGGTATTTTAGTCAGAATGTACTAAGTACTATAACAACCTCAAAAGTTAGTGGCTTCATAGGATAAATTTTTTTCTTTGTCATGTACCAGTCTGTCATGAGTAAAGGAGATCTCCAAACTGTGTTTTAGAGCCTGAGGCTACTTCTCTCTAATCACTCTGCATTCCTTAGGAAGGTGGGTTCCTCTGGTGTATACCCTGCAAAGAATGGAGGATCATTTGAGGATTTTTAGGAATTAGGCCTTTAGATATCATACATCCCATGTGTCCATATCTCACTAGCCATTATTCAGTCACAAGGACATACCTACATGAAAAATGTGGTATAATTGTGTACCCCAGCGGAAAGGGGATATAGCTTTCTGTGAACTCATAGCAACCTCTGGCACAGTGCATCCATCTGATCCCCAAATATCACTTTACACTTTTTCCTTACATCATATGTGAACAGGAAAACAGGTTTTCAGTTTAACACATGCATTTTCTTGATGCAGAACACACAAAAAATCGGATATTAAGATTTTGCAATACTGTAGCAAAAATTCACTTTAAAAAAAAA
>SJYV01002345.1:271835-323897 GCA_006410875.1 Neotragus pygmaeus | reverse complement strand
GGGGGGCTCCAAAATCACTGCAGATGGTGACTGCAGCCATGAAATTAAAAGACACTTGCTCCTTGGAAGAAAAGTTATGACCAACCTAAATAGCATATTAAAAAGCAGAGACATAACTTTGCCAACAAAGGTCCATATAGTCAAGGCTATGGTTTTTCCAGTGGCCATATATGGATGTGAGAGTTGCACTATAGAGAAAGCTAAGTGCGAAGGATTGATGCTTTTGAACTGTGATGTTGGAGAAGACTCTTGAGAGTCCCTTGGACTGCAAAGATATCCAACCAATCCATCCTAAAGGAAATCAGTCCTGAATATTCATTGGAAGGACTGATGTAGAAGCTAAAACTCCAATACTTTGGCAACCTGATACGAAGAGCTGACTCACTGGAAAAGACTCTGATGCTAGGAAAGATTGAAGGTGGGAGAAGAAGGGGATGACACAGTATGAGATGGTTTGATGGCATCATTGACTCAATGGACATGAGTTTGAGTAAACTCCAGGAGTTGGTGATGGACAGAGAGGCCTGGTGTGCTGCAGTCCATGGGGTCACAAAGAGTCGGACAGGACTGAGTGACCAAACTAAACTGAATACTTTGGGTATAAGGAGAATGTTGCATGTTGCATGAAATCAAAGGATAAAACCAGGTCAGACCAAAAAGGAATTTACTGTAAATTTTAAGGAGTTCTATGTATGTGCAGTGGATGCCACTGGAACATCTTAAGAAGGAGAAATATATAACTTGACCCATTATTTAAGAAAAAAACAAATTACTATGAAGATAATAGCCCGTGGTGGTGCAAAAAAGAGAAAGCAGGAAGACCGTTTGGGGCAGTTGAAATGAGTTAGGGAAGAGGTTGTAAAATTATGGAGCGCTGCTGCTGCTGCTAAGTCACTTCAGTCATGTCCGACTCTGTGCGACCCCAGAGACGGCAGCCCACCAGGCTTCACCGTCCCTGGGATTCTCTAGATAAGAATGCTGAAGTGGGTTGCCATTTCCTTCTCCAATGCATGAAAGTGAAAAGTGAAGTCTCTCAGTCATGTCCGACTCAGCGACCCCATGGACTGTAGCCCACCAGGCTCCTTCACCCATGGGATTTTCCAGGCAAGGGTACTGGAGTGGGGCGCCATTGCCTTCTAGGGTAGTAATAATGGAGATAATGAGAAATAGACTCATATAGGAGCTTCTATAGTCAACCTATTTATATGTTTCATTTTTTATATGAGAAGTTTTATATTGAGATTTAAATATTCTCAAGTTATTAGTACACAAACATCTGTTAGAAATAGTTAGCTATGACAGAAATTATAATTAACCTTTTTCTATCTTTTACTCTAGCATTCTCTACATGCGGTTTCCACCTGATCATCAAAATGACTACTTGAACTCTAACTAATCACATTGATAGGATGCCAGCAAGTAGGCTCTGATTTGATCTGACAAAGAAAGATGCACCATCTCATCTGAAGCATTCTCACTGAGAGTTAGTGCAATATTTTAACATTTAATGGCTAGAACAGAATTTTGTGGTCACAATTTGTGAGTTTGGGCTGCTGGAAAATAATCTTTTTTTTTCCCCATATTTCTATGTATACAAGTGAAGCTCTGAGGGAAGGAGGAAAGTGTGGGTACTAGGGGACAACCAACACTTTCTGCTATAAAACCACTTATACATTTGTGTGTGTGTGTGTGTGTGTGTGTGTGTGTGTGTGTATGCATACAGAAAAACACATAATGAGCTAGATAGATATTAGAGGAATAAAGGGGATATCGATATAAACAGACTGTGTGTATAGGTATCTGTGTATGTATTTCTGTGTGTGTGTGTTTTTAATTATTGATTCCTTACTAATATGTCTGGTATTGTTCTTAGCTTTAATTACTTCTAAACCTATTCATGTTTCGGATGAAAAACCTGAGACTTTGAAAAACTAAGAACTATCTGAGAATCTTGCAACTTGGCTTTGACTGTTTATAAAATTTATTCTCTTTATTAGAATGGATGGACAGATGGATGGATGGAAGGGATTTGAATAGCTTGATTGCTGATTATGAGAGATAGATGGGTGCATAGATAGATAGGTATACTGCTGCTAAGTCACTTCAATAATGTCCAACTCTGTGCGACCCCATAGACAACAGCCTACCAGACTTCCCCATCCCTGGGATTCTCCAGGCAAGAACACTGGAGTGGGTTGCCATTTCCTTCTCCAATGCATGAAAGTGAAAAGTGAAAGTGAAGTCTCTTAGTCAAACAGTAATTAATACACAGACATTTTTGTTTCCTTTTCCTAAGGCTACTGTGAGGTTATCACAAACTGGGTGGCTGAGAAAAACAAATGTATTCTGTCACAGTTATGGAGGCTAGACATCCACAATCAAGATGTTGGCAAAGTTGGTTCCTTCCAGAGGGCTCTGGGAAATATTTCCTCCTGTGCTTTTCTCCTAGCTTCTGGTGGTTTCTGACAATCCTTGGAATTCCTTGACTTCTAAGTGAAAGTGTTTGTCGCTCAATCGTGTCTGACTCATTGCAACCCCATGGACTGTGGACCGCCAGGCTCCTCTGTCCACGGGATTCTCCAAGTAAGAACACTGGAGTGAGTGGCCATGCCCTTCTCCAGGTTGTCTTCCTGACCCAGGGTTTGAACTCGGGTCTCCTGAGTTGCAGGTGGATCCTTTACTGTCTGAGCCACTTAAATACAACTCTCTAATCTCTGCCTCTATTGTCACATGAAGTTCTCTCCAGTGTTTCTGTCTACTCTGTGTACAGATTTCTCTCTTCTTGTAAGGACACTAGTCATTGGATTATTCTAATTCAGTGTGATCTTAGCTTGGCTACATCTGTAAAGACCTTATTGCCAAAGAAAGTTATATTCACAAGTACTGGGAGTTGAGACTTCAAATGTATCATTTCGGCAGACACAATCAAACCCGTAACAGAAATCTATTTTGATATGCTTAGTTTAATTTTTTTCAACAAAAAATAACAGATTATCTATAATGATATTTTGATCTTAATGAATTGAATTTCTTTCCTAAAATTCCAAAGGAAGAATATCATCAGGATTTGTTTAACTAGAAAAACTTTCATTCAAATGAATTCAATTAAAATCCTGATTTCCTCTATTTCTGGGCCTGCTGCTGCTGGTAAATCGATTCAGTCGAGTCTGATTCTGTGCGACCCCATAGACGGCAGCCCACCGGGCTCCCCCATCCCTGGGATTCTCTAGGCAACAATACTGGAGTGGGTTGCCATTTCCTTCTCCAATGCATGAAAGTGAAAAGTCAAAGTGAAGTCACTCAGTCGTATCTGACTCTTAGCGACCCCATGGACTGCAGCCCACCAGGCTCCTCCNTGACTCTGTGCGACCCCATAGACGGCAGCCCACCGGGCTCCCCCATCCCTGGGATTCTCTAGGCAACAATACTGGAGTGGGTTGCCATTTCCTTCTCCAATGCATGAAAGTGAAAAGTCAAAGTGAAGTCACTCAGTCGTATCTGACTCTTAGCGACCCCATGGACTGCAGCCCACCAGGCTCCTCCGTCCATGGGATTTTCCAGGCAAGAGTCCTGGAGTGAGGTGCCATTGCCTTCTCCAATTTTGGGCCTAGAGAATAGCTATACTTAATGCTGTCTTAAAATGCAGAATCATCTATTAAAAAAAGTTTAACATTTGTATAATTGGGAATCAAAAATATCCTTTCTGTATTGATCCATTTGTACCAGGCTCCTCTGTCCATGGGAGTTTCCAGGCAAGAGTACTGGAGTGAGTTGCCATTGCCTTCTCCGTGTAACAACTTAGCATCTCTAATTTATTTCATTGTCATACAAATTAGAATATACCTATATCTTGAAAAATATTAAGTGAGAAATAGATAACTAATAAGTCATTAGTTCTAAATAAAAAACTAGAAAAATCATGTAAAAACAAATAATGTAGCCACTATATCAGAAAAGTATATAACTTGAAAAATCTGAGAATAGAAAAAAAATGAACATTTTTAGTAGTGGTATCTTATCTCTGTATTTAAACCTGAATTCATAGGCTAAATCCAACCAAGTTCCAGTAGATATATAAAGGCTTTTATAAGCTTAGCTCGTTATCTTTGATAAATCGTATATGGTGGTTTAGATGGAGATAGAGAAACATTATAGGATGTACTGCTGAAATTCATTGTGAAGGGTGTGTAGATAATGACGTAATGTTTATAAAGAGGATTTAAGCAGAGTTCATCTGTCAATTGTATATAGGATGGAGCAGATGGAAGAGACTGAAGTCAGAACACCTACAAAGCTCTTTGATTCATCTCTGTGTGAGGTAATGAAACTGTGAATTAGGATGTTGACAATGAATTAAAGTGAAAAGAACTTGGATTAGTGATATCTTGAAGGAATAATTGATAGAATTTGGTGACTAACTGGCTCTTAAAAAATGTTGGAATGAGTCACATCTTATCCAAAATGTACAGGCTGGATGACTATCTTAAATTGAAACTCACAGGTAAGAGTTTTTCAACAAATATAGTTAAACAAAATGTCACAGACTAGGGAGAAAAATAAGTTACAATTCATTGACTTCCTCTCCATTAGAACTTGGGAAAAACAAGAGAACGTCATCTCAGGCTGCTTCTCCTCTGTCTTCAGGTATCTAAACAAAGCCTATGGCTTCAGCTATGTTTCTTCTATTCCTCCCTTCAGTTTTCTCTGACCTATTCCACCCCCAATGAAATTTCAAGAAAAATGTGAAACATTAATTACCCCTAATAAACATTTGTGTAACACATGTCTCTGTACTTTCAAATCACATTTTTCCCAAGTTCAGTATTATAAAGTGTCTAAAAAATCAATTTTTAAAATGCCAAAGAAATTATATAGTGGATGTGGATATGATATATCAAAGAAAGTACACACAAAATCTCTTTCGCCCTATAGAGCTACATCAACAATGAAGATAGTAATGTTATAATTCATCCCTGTTCATGCTTTTATAATGCTCTTTCTTAGGGACATTGACTTTTAATGGCTCCAGTAATTATGCTTTAATAATACTAAAGCAAAAGGCATACTTTTAAAAAGTTATAATCTTATTTCAAGAGCTTTTAAACTTACTCCCTTTCATGAGACACATTTGCAAGTCCCACATAACAATTACTAGGCAAAGAGTAGTTAGTTAATTTCTATTGTTTTCAGAAAAATTGCATTTCAAACCTGATATATTAAAGTTGATGCTTATTATAGGAGTTTCTTAATAAGTGATAGAAATATAATTTGTATAAAATTGATCGCTTTTGGATTTTTCCATACTTCATTGTTCATGGTTTCAAGGAGTTTATATAGCTCTTTGAATTTATCTTCAAAAACTTAGGGCATCTTGTTATACTCTGGTAAATGGTATGAGTGGATTTTATAATGTTACTAAAATACTGAAAATGAAAATAAGTAAGTATATTTTATATAAAAGTATCATCAAATCTCTAATGAAAACAGATCTAGCATTTTGATCAAAACGATTTTAGAGACATGAGATAGATGAAGGATCAAATATTAGAAAGCATTTGAGATACACTAAAGATATTAAATTGTATTTACTTGAATGTATTAGTCCATGGAAGTCAAATTTCACTATGTGAAGCAAAGTTTGGGGTTAAAAGGCCTTCATACCATACACAATAAAACAGCAGTCTTAAGGATTCATAACAGCTCAACTTCATTCATACTTTAAAGTAAATATTAAGTGAAGTTTATTTTCAATTATAAAGTGCTAAGACAGTATTTTGTAGGGCTTTCTTGGGTACTCTTTTTTGTTTTTCTTTCTGTCTTTGAGACACATATCATACACTAGCCAATTTATACACTGCTGTATTTTAACCTTGATATCCTAACAATATGGACTGTGAGGAATTGGGTACTGAATATTCTTGATTTTGACAATATATCAAATACAAGAATATTGTATAAGTTGATGAAGAATTGCTCTAAATAAAAATCAAAGAGTGTTAACGCTTGATTATCTGGCCTGTTTCACGAGTGTTTTGAAAGAAATACAAGTTGTCTTTTATTAATAGTATAAACATGGTATATGAAACATTTAGTCATCCAATACTATTTCATGGAGAATGATAAAGTGATGAGCATATAAAAGTGAGGTTTCTTTCGCAAATAATGTCCAGATATCTATGTATCTATATTATCTAAAATCTATGTAGGAATTATAGAATATTAAAAAAAAACCTGTGTGTGTATGCATGTATAGATCTATCTAGAAACCTCTCTTGAAGTTTAAGACCTTATTTGAAGAATGGCTTAGAGCACACTGTGAAATCCTAATGATAAGGAACAGATGGGATTGATTGCTAACTCAGTGTGAAACAGGAGGAAAATGCCTGCAGATATTCAAGCCTGGTATGGAACAGCTATTCCAGCCCCAGTAGCCAGGGCTTATCAGGGTGAAAGATACAGGCTGATGAACACAAGACAGAGTTTCTTCAAAAGAAGTGAAATCAGCCTGGTAATTGCTTGATTACTGAAAGGAAAATACCACTTCTGGAGAGGGATGTTTTAAATGAACTAAAAAATAGAGACATACTAGTCTCAGTAGGCTTCAATTAAAAAGTTGCAAGATTTGTTTTATGGGCACTAGAACATGCCCAGTAGAAATTTATGTTCTGAGAGAACTTTCATACACAAAGTCAGCTCCTCTTTTATTCTTAGATTCCCTAAGTCTCCTGAGAAAAAAAGTATATTGGTCAAATGTTAAGTCAGAATCAAATATCCACATAATCCACAGTGGAAATAATATCTAAATACACAGCAGCAAAGCAAATAGTCTGCTTGGAAACCTTACTCTGTTTTACTTAATATCTGTGTAAGATAAAAGAAAAAACAAATTATTATTGTAAAATAATGAAGGACAGAAAGATCTTACTTGTCATCTGAGGATAGATAGAAGCATGGCCTTAACTCATTTTGGTGTAACATTTTTGTAACACTTCAAGTGTTTAGAAATGCATTGTGTGTAAAAGCCATTATTCAGTTAATGAGATGCTAAACCACAATTTGCGTTGAAATTGTCCAGTGTTGCTTTTCATTAAAGAGATAATGACTCAGAAGATATTTGAGGTGTTGCTACAAGCTGCTGTTTTCATTCCATTTTTATTTGGCAAATTGGGTCACATTGTATTACAAGGAGATAATCTGACCTATTATATACCCATGTTACTTGATTTTGCAACTCAGAAATGATGAAACCTAATAGCCCTTTTGCACCTGGCATGCAATCTCAGCATAATGACATGCTGCAGCAAGTTTGCAGAGCTTTATGGAACAACCTAAATTTTGCTTTAAGGCATTTTTGTGTATGTTAAACTGTACCCTTAGAATGCAAAACATCTGCAACAGTTCAGCATGCTAAAGTAGACAATATCACAAAGTCTGATGGGGTAGATTTCTTGCATTTCTCTTGGATTTGTTAGCATTGCAAACTAGATGAGAATGAGCACTCCACAGAACTCATTAACTAGAAAAAGGAAGCACCTGGCAGTCACTGAAGCACCAATATGGTGACTCCCAAAGTAATGACTTGGAAGCATATATAACCAAGCTTCCGGCAATTTTCTAAGCTGCCAAGCCCCTTGGTACAAAGTCTCCATCTTTCATCCTTCCTCTCAGTACAAAGTGTGAGACCATCATGGAGAAAAGGCAATTCATAAATGTTTTACTATAATCACAACTCTCATCGCAGTCGAAGGTATGGTGAAATCAGTCAACTCTTACTTTGTTGGTAGTAAAAACTGCCTCTCAGAAATAAGTTGAGTAATATGTCTTCAAGAAGAAGTTGGTCACTTTTTCTGCAAAGAGCGAGAAAGATTCTCATCTGTAGGGGATGAACTGCTCAACTCTGCCCTTGAAATGTGACACAGGCCATAGGTTATACCTAAATGAATGTGTGGCTGTGTTACAATAAAACTTTATTTATAAAAACAAGCAGTGGGTCAAGCGTGGCCCACAGGCTAGTTTATTGAACACTTTTTTAAAGACATGTAAAAACTGTTGCCCTAATCCACTAACCCTATTTCTGAGTATGCACCATAAGACAGATACTGACAAGAATATATTTTAAAAATATATTTCCACTTTAATATTTATTGCCATGTTATCCATAATGGTTAACATTGTAATTGTCTTAATTCTCAATGACAAAGAAATAGTCAAGCACACCAGATAGAGGTAATATTATACATCTGTCCCAAAGTAATTTTGAAAAATATATGTTACTATCTAAATATCTATTTTTAAATAAGTAAGATTAAGTGAAAAATTCACACCACAAAATTTTGTATACATAAGAGCAGAAATTAAATATGAACACAGATAATCAAATCATTTTAAAAATTCAGAGTATAAATCTAAGTTAAATTATTAAAAATTCATACAATAAGACAGGGAAATCATTGGGATATATCTGTACATTAATTCAGCTGTTTCTTATTGAGCATTTCCTATGTGGAAGTCAGTGTGTTAGGCATTGGAAGAGTAAGCCACTCTCCTGAAACAGGCTTACCCACAAACAACGGAATATGGCAGAGAAGATGAAATTATCCACATCACCTAGTGGATAATGAGGGAGGAGGCTAAGGGAACTGTAATGACCTGAAGGTCAGGACAAGAACTTGTCAAAAGGAATTTAGTAGTTTAGTATGGCTGGAGCAGTTAGGTGGGGAGTGAGGGGAGATGGGACCTAAAAGACCAGGTTGGGGGGAACTTGATATGATATGCTAAGGGTTTAGACTTTATCCAGAAGGCAATATGGCTGAGAAGAGGGGGCTGCACTGAAGGGATTTAAAGTCAGATTCAAATAACCTTTTAAAAAAGGTTTTTATAGTAATATAAAGGATCTACTAAGTAAAGCAAGGACAACAGATGGGAAACAATTTCAGGAAGTATCACAGAAACATGTCCTTAGAGTATCGTTTGAATTCTGGATCCTTCTCTAACCAATTGAGTGGCCTGTGGCAAGTTTGTTGTTCTTTCTAAGTCTCCTTCCCCTTATTCGTAAAACTGACATAGTAATGCCTTTCTTGGAATAGAACTATAAAAATTATGAAAAATAATGCTTATAAAACAATTGGCATGGTGCATGCTTTAAAGAATAAAGATATAATTGGACACTGTTTAAACCAATTGAAATAATATTGGTTAGCAGTACTAGAGACTTGAATAAAATCATTTTGAGAATAATGAAGAAAAGAAAATATAAGCATATTAAGGAAACCCCTAGATAGGAGAAGAAAAGGAGGTGTCAAAATTAAATTTCAGGGGATTATGTCAGTAACTCAGTTTTTGTTGTTGTTGTTTAGACACTGAATCGTGTCCGACTCTTTTGCAACACCATGGACAGTAAGCCACCAGATTCCTCTGTCCATTGAATTTCCCAGGCAATACTGGAATACTGGAGTGGGTTGCCATTTCCTTCTCCAGGACTCTTCAAAACCCAGGGATCAAATCCACGTCTCCTGCTTGNGTCCGACTCTTTTGCAACACCATGGACAGTAAGCCACCAGGTTCCTCTGTCCATTGAATTTCCCAGGCAATACTGGAATACTGGAGTGGGTTGCCATTTCCTTCTCCAGGACTCTTCAAAACCCAGGGATCAAATCCACGTCTCCTGCTTGGCAGGCAGATTCTTTACAAGTGAGGCAGGTTTGGAGTTACATACTAAAGAATTCATCTTATCTTGGAAAATTATTAAAATATATAAAGTATAAAAATATTGGAGTCTGACATACTGATGTGAAAATATGAAAAATGGGACTTTATTGGAATTTACAAAATGTATGGGACATAATGCTATGTTGGAATGGCTGTATAGGTATAGGAAAACATGAAGTGAAGAAGAAAGAGGAGAAATTATGTCTAAATATATGACTGAAGGAAGGCAGTGAAGATCTGCCCTGCCATTGCTTGTATATTTCCTTCAAACAGAATATTCTAATCATTCAGTAGTGTGTGAGATCCATTTTGACATGAAAGATACAGCCATTGCTGATGACAAATTCTTTCATGTTTTCTAAGAAATAAAAGCCAGCAAAATATCAAGCAAATAAATTTCTAATACAGACCTGATTTCTTTGAATCAGTACTCTTGATCGGCAATGCTAGTTCTCTCCCAACTTTGAATTTTGTTCCCTTTAACAGATGTCTCTCTGAGCAGACACTGTGTGTGGGCACAGCTGCAGCCCTCTCATTCCATTTCGTCCTCCTTCTATATAATCTGAAATGCCTGTCAATGTTCTTCACCACTGTGCACTTTTTTCATTCAACGTATAATTTATCCATAAATAACTTGTTAATTTCAAGTACTTGTCTATGATGTGGTAGCGTGTCAAAGAGGCTTTTTAATCTGTAAACAAATTATGTCTATCGCTTTACCCCTGTCAGGAGCTCATTGACTCTCTTGCATGATGAAAGTTAATTGGTTTGTTAAGCTTGACATTCACCTTTCTTTTTATTAATCCATTCTAAGTTTTCCCCATACCATTCTGTACATGCTTACGTATTTTCTTTTTTTTTTTTTTCCTATAATCATGTAATCCAATATATTTCTTCACACTGGAACTATAGTTCTCTTTTAAGGGGCTTAATGTCTATTGAGCTTCTGTACATTAAAAGAAAATATCTGACTGAATTTGCTCAATTTGATATTTATATTGTATTTTAGCAAATGAATTTGCCCATGTTCTGATTTTGTTAAATTAATATTTGTTAAGAGGAGCATTGGGTGCCAGATGTTGAATCACAGTTTAGCAATAGACCAAGAAATTGAAATAGAAGTTTATTACTCACAGTCCTGAGGGAAGCATGGCATGCCTAAAGTGGCTACATGGGGAAGTCAAGGCAGAGTACAGTCGGAGCCATAGGATCTGGAGCACATGCATTTATTATGGTCTGGGGACAGACCACTTTGGGGTTCCAAGGCTAAGGCCAGATTGTCAATTGAAACCACAGCTTTGGTAAGTTGCATGGGGGTCTTATCTAAGCACAAGGGGAAGGCCCTGAGAGACTGGCAGACTGTTAATTACAAGGGCACTTGGAGGAGGTAAATCAGGAACTTAACATTTGCTTGTGACTCTTTGAGTTCTTTTCTAGGGCATACATTTGCATGAGCGGCTGGTGTCAGTTTAAGATCCCTGCAGGTCACTTGACCAAAACAAAATGGATGTCAAGGCAGCAGTACCATGGAGTAGCTTAGGTCAACAGCCAACAACCCAAAATAGGAAAAAATGTGATTCAAGACTGTGGTTTCTCAAAAATGATATAATTACAAATTAAAAGGTTTATATGAAATTGAAAAATTAGCTACTCATACATTTCTTTGCAATAAAGAAATATAAGCCAGGAACATTCTGGAAAAGTCAGTTTCAATTGATATCTCCCTATCAGTTCTGTTTTATATTACCTCACATTCATTGACAGTGACATCCAGTCAACAACAGCAGCATCAGAACATTCCTACAGGGATGAATTAAGGGAAATGTGACTTCTAGATATATATTCTCTCAACTATTTTAATAAAATTATACTTACTAGACACTATAATTTTTATTAGATCCTCATTTCAACTTAGTGAAATAGGATACAGTCTACCATTAATCCAAAAACATGACATTATGAAGTGATCAAATGTTGAGAAGCTATATTAAGCTTTCTATCTAATATGAATTATATCTGTAAAATGATATTGTGGTCATTTAGAACCAGAAAGCAGGCCTAAATAACATAGAACAAGTAATAAATTATGGCTGAAATGGGAAATTCTGAACAATTAAGTAAAATGGAACAATAAAATATGTGTTTAATTATTGACAGGAAATCAATGAAGAATAGACGTGGCCATTTGGCAACATGCTGAAGGATTATAAATTTTAGTAGAAATAGTGTAATGTTAATTCTATTCATTTCACAAATTGCCTGTAATGTATTTAATCAAATGGATTAAGCATCTATTTCATACAAAATACTATGCTAGCAATTGGGTAGGAGAAGAAATATTTTCTATACTTTTAAGAAGATTCAGGAATATGCACAAATAATACACAGGTATCAACAAAAAGCAGAAGGAGGAGAGGGAGCTACATACAGTCTACGAATACAGTCTAAGGATGAGTGTGGTTAGTTTCAAGTTCTCAAAACAGAACATAGACATTTTTGGTTTGAAGGGGTTATTTTAAAATCCTAATGCAGAAAAAGAATTTTGGATAGAATTATCTCCTCAAACCTGACTATCAGATGCTGCAGCTTTTACTAGTGATTGGATTCTAAACTATTGGCCAGACCCCAAAATTCACAAGTAGCTGTAATTTTTAATTTTAACATAATTAATAAACAAACAATATCTATAAACTAATGAAGAGAAAATAGCTAGATAATATTTTTAAAAGACAAAGTAAAATATATACACAGATAGTCTTTTTTAATACTTTTTTATCTTAAGAATGGAGAAGGCAATGGCACCCCACTCCAGAAGGCAATGGCACCCCACCTCCACTGGAAAATCCTATGAACTAAGGAGCCTGGTAGGCTGTGGTCCATGTGGTCACTAAGAGTCGGATACGACTGAGCAACTTCCCTTTCACTTTCGTGCGTTGGAGAAGGAAATGGCAATCCACTCCAGTGTTCTTGCCTGGAGAATCCTAGGGATGGGAGAGCCTGGTGGGCTGCCGTCTATGGGGTCGCACAGAGTCGGACACGACTGAAGTGACTTAGCAGTAGCAGTAGCAGTATCTTAAGAAATCCAATACAATATTGTAATTAACCTCTAATTAAAATACATAAATTTATATTTAAAAAAGAAAAAAAAAAGAAATCAGTCATAGCCACAAGAAGGAAACAGTGACAACCATCAGATATAACACACTTTAGTGTTTTGATGCATCGTCAAAAATTATATTAGGGCTTCCCTGGTGGCTCAGATGGGAAAGAATCTGCCTCCAATCCAGAGATCTAGGTTCAATCCCTGGGTTGGGAAGACGCTCTGGAAGAAGGGAATGGCAACCCACTCCAGTATCCTTACCTGGAGAATTCCATGGACAGAGGAGCCTGGTGAACTATAGTCCATGAAGTTGCAAAAAGTCAGACACAACTGAGCAATTAACACTTTCACTTAACGTATATTAAGAAAAATAAAAAAGAATAAATCAGTGTTTATACCTTTGATGCTACCAGAGCATTCTATCAACTTTTAAATAAATCTTAGAATTTGATTGGAATAATATTATTTTCACATAGTAACCTGGAGAATAACTATTATCTATATCTCTCTTGTTTATTTGCATAAGAAATATTGTTGTTTAGTATATGCCAGAAACTTTGAGCAGTGAGAGTTTATTAGTCCTTGGTATTACTAATATAATAGAAGAATAACAGAAGATGATTCTGTTTATTTATTTCTATAAATGATGGAGTTTCAAAGCAGAATGATGGCTTGAAATAAACAGATAGTAAGTGAGCCAGAAGAGAAACATTACTTTAAAGGAAAAAAACTTGAATATAGAAAAGTTATAACAGGCAATTGATTGGGTCAGTCTCAGATGTGTAGGGGGGTGGTGAGATGTCTAGTATCCCATTCAGGAGGTATTATATTTAGTCCTCATGTTTCCTTAGGCACTTCTTGGCACTGATAAATGTCTATATTTTAAATCCACATCTAATATTTTCAAAATCAACACAAATATTCTCACTATAATTATACTATGTTATTATTCTTAAGTTTTAAATTCCCATAGTTTAATCACATAGTGAACTATCACCATAAGAGATAATATATAGATTCCATAATAATAGTAATAAACTTTTTTCTTCTTAGTTTCCTTCTTTTTTTCTTTCTGCTTTACTTTCTGTTTTCATTTATTCATTCATTTCTCTCTCAAAATATTAATTGACTGCCAACTGCAACAGATATCATCCCATGCTATGGGAATTCATTCAACAACAAAGCATGAGAAAAACTTTTTTTGTGGGGCTTACATTTTAGTGAGGAGGGATAAAAATGTAAAAAAATGAGCATAGTAATTAAATTATATAGTACCTTAGAAAGTGACAAATGGCTTGGGATAAATACAGCAGGATAAGGAAGACTGGGAGAACAGGAGTAGTCAAAGACCTCATTAACTGACACACAAGGCAGAGCTGAAGGAAATCTAGGAGTGAGCCATGCAGCTGTCTGGAGAAAGAGGCAACAGCCCCAGCAAAGACTTTGAGTTAGGTGCTAGCTGGAGTATGTGAGGAATTAGTAAGAATTCTAGCACAGGAGACAGGAAAAGGAGCAGAGCAGGTAGTAGGCAGCACCATCAGCAAACGTAGTTCAGTTCGTTCAGTCACTCAGTCGTGTCTGATTCTTTGCAACCCCATGAATCGCAGCATGCCAGGCCTCCCTGTCTATCACCAACTCCCAGAGTTCACTCAAACTCACATCCATCGAGTTGGTGATGCAATCCAGCTATCTCATCCTCTGTCATCCCCTTCTCTTCCTGCCCCCAATCCCTCTCAGCATCAGAATCTCTTCCAATGAGTCACCTCTTTGCATGAGGTGGCCAGAGTACTGGAGTTTCAGCTTTAGCATCAGTCCTTCNGGCACATGGATTATATTTAAAACCACATGATTTCATGAGACTGCCAAAGAAGTAAGTGTTTAATATGAATAGTTGAAAGTTCTAAGGTCCAAGAACAGGAAGTTTGGAAGACAAAAAGAGTTATTCCTGAGGCAAGAGAAAAACCCAGAGAAGTTGTGTCCTAGAAATGAAGTGAAGAATCACAGAGACTCTGGGAAACAGAGTGATCAACTTGTCAAGGGAGTGTGTAATTTCCTTGGTTCTGTCTCGCCACAGCAAAAACTTGAAGTGCTGGATGGACCAGTGTTACAGCCCCTTGTTACAGCTCAGTTTTACTTAGAAAGCAAAGAAAAACACATCCTCAAGGCTTGAGGCTAGATCAACCCAAAAGACGAGAAGACTAGAGAAGCCCCTAGCTCAATTTTGGCTCTTCTTTTTATATGTTTTTTTGTCTCCTCCCCCTGAGCCTGCCGTATGTAAATTGGGCTAGCTAAGAGGGCTGTTTGTTTTTACCTGAGGTCCTAACTCTGGTCTTCGAACCTTCATTTGTTCTATTTTTGTGGGTTTTCCCTTATTTGTCTTTCAGTCACCACCATTCTGGACTCCTTTTTCCTATTCAACTACCTAACATTCCCCCTTGAAGAGATGGGAGGCCCAATTCTTTGGGAATAGGGATCATTGAGATCTCTCTGGCTACTTCCTGCTGAATTGGTGTGGCGAGGGGCATTAGGCCTCCCCTATTGAGGTCCTTTAATGAACCAGAACCTGGTGGTCCAGAGTCGACGATAAGAAAGTAAAGGAGAGAAAGAGGCTGATATTCTGGCAACCTACTCCAGTATTCTTGCCTGGAGAATCCCATGGACAGAGGAGCCTGGTAGGCAACAGTCCATGGGGTCGCAAAGAGTCAGACTCGACTGAGCGACTTCACCTTACCTTATCTTACCTTATTCCTTGGTTTATGTAGAGAGCCAATAAAGCCCCTGCACAGGGCTTGCTCTGGTCACGAAGGCCTCAGCCGCCCTCTTGATGGGGTGAAGGTGTGGAACGCCTTCTCGAGAGGGTCTTAGAAGCTCGTGCAGGAAAGTGAACTCAGAGAGTCTCTGAGCTCCAGGGGATCAGCCTGAAAAAGAGAGAGAGAGAGAGCAAGACACAGGGACCAAAGCTCTGATGGAGCAAAGGTGTTTTAATCAACATTGTGTGGGCATATATACTGTCTTACAAGATAGCTATTTTCAGCAGAGATAAAATCAAAACTTACTAGGAAACATGAGGTCATCCATATGAAAGAGAGAGGGTTGTAAATAATCACTTTTACCGTAGGGTTCATAAAAAGGAAGAGGTACTTATAACCATATAGAAAAATGAACGAAGGAAATGCCTGGATTCCTCAGCCCCCGGGAAAGGCTTGCCTCTCCTCTTAATTCCTGAATATTCAGGAATTAATAAGGAACAAAAAATTCCTGACAGATCCAAAACAGCACACAGGAAGCCTCCTGTTAAACACTTCCTGACACTCCCCCTCTTGCTACTTTCAAGCTTCAGAGGCCTTATAGTGGTGTCCACCTAAGGGTGAGTGATATTGTCTGTGGTTGGCTGTAGTTTTATATATCCTTGTTGAACTGGCACTGCATGTTGTAGCTTATTGACCTGGGAAGACACAAAATGGGTTAGACAATTGATATTACATGGAGCAATCATAAGCAGCATCATTAATGGTGATAACAGGGATTAGTAACAGCATTGGCCAACTCCAAATTCTCCCTCACCAGGAGAAGGATCCCCCAAAGAGAGACTGTAGCCATCCCAAGAACTGTCCAGCTCATTCTTGAAATCCTCTAGGATCTGAATGTTTTTAGACTTTCTTTAACTTAGCTGGAGGTGTTCACCCAGAAACAATACATCTCATTCAATATGACTCAAGTCCCTCCTTGTTCAGGGATCAAGAGGTCTATCTACCCTCTATTTTGGAGTACAACCCCTGCCAAGACGTGTTGGTTCTTTAGAGCTCTCCTGAGAAATATTATCCCCAGTTTAGTTCAGGTCAGTTACTCAGTCATGTTTGACTTTGCTATCCCCAAAAACTTAATTTTGGGGGCATTCATTAGAATGGCATTCCTTTGTAGTCCTGAACAGGTATCTGAGATCTCCCAGGGCCTCACTGGTGTATTAAGTGTGCTCTTCTGTTTTCTTCCATGGCTTGACTTGTGAGAAGTGAATCCAGGAGTCGTGTCCTGGTACCTTGACTACTGTGGGGAAAGAAAGTATTTCAGGATAAGAGCCCTTCCATGTGGACTGTTGAGCCTTTGAGGACCCATCTTTCCAGACTTTAATTAGGACTTGAGTCCCTGGAGCATACAGTGGTGGGTGGCTCTTTATAATCTTTTGGGTTCTGATTGACACCCCACAAGCATATATCTTGTTGGAATTGCCCAATGGCCATGTTATAAAACCGGAGGGACTGAGACTCTGGATCTAGGAAGAGGTCATTGACATAAACAAATGGTCTCCCATATAGCATCTCATAAGGACTAAGACCAAGCTGTTCCTTAGGGACAATATGGGTGCAGAGGAGAGCTTTTGGTAAAGTCTCCTTCCATCCTGGGGAGGTCTTCTGGGTTATCTTTTTTATTGCTGATTTTAAGAATTGGTTGGCTCTTTCTACTTTTCCTGAAGACCCCGTCGATGACCTTAGAAGTAAATGATGTCCCATTTCCACTTTGTAATAACTTGGGCAGACAAAATCTCAGAATGATTTCATGGAGCAGTTTTTTTTTGTTGTTGTTGTTTGTTTTTTTTACCAGCTCCTCAGCCTTCTCAGTCCAGGTGGGAAAGTCTTCATCCATCCTGTGAATGTGTCTATCATGACCAATAGGTATTTACACCCTTGAGAAACTGGCATCTGCGTGAAGTCCATCTGCCAGTCCTCTCCTGGGTAGGCCCCAGGTCATTAGATGGGCTGGGCCAGCTGGGGTCTTCGAGCTCCTTGGGGGTTGTTTGATTGGCAGGTGGGACAAGAGGATACCACTTGCCTTATAGTCATTTGGAGACCTGTTCCTCTGAAGGACCTTCCTAGTAATCTTTGAAGGTCCTTCTCCCCTAAATTAGTGGTGACATGTAAGGAGTTAACCAACTTCCACTGGAGGTTCCCAGGCAGAAAAAGGAGTCCCTCCATTTGGAACCACCCCATATCATTTTAAAAGCCCTCACTCTTAGCTTTAAGAGTCTCACCTTCAGTATGTGAAGGAGTTTCTGGCAAATTAGTCTGTGGAACTAAGGTGACAACCCCTATTAAGTCATTGTTCTGTAATGCTGCTCTCTTAGCTGCCTAACTGGCTGCTTAGTTCCCTTGTGCCCCTTGTTTTCTCCCTTTTTGGTGTCCTCTACAGTGGGAGACTGAAACCTCAGTGAGCAGATGGTCTGCCTCCAAGAGTCTAAGGATTTTATCACCATATTTGACTGGGGACCCTCAGGTGGTCAGGTGGCTATTTGCCGGGGTCCAGCCCCGGTGGATCCAGGGTAATTTGAAGTGGAGACGGCGTGGTGAGGAAAAACTTATTTATTTAGAAATATAAAGAGAGATTAGGAAAGAAGAGTGTAGTGGGAAATTTAGTGGAGAAAAGATGCTGAGTAACTTGGTTTACGTGGAAAGCTAATAAAGTTCCAAGACAAGGAACTTGCACCGTCTACGTTAGGCCACCGGCGCCCACTTGAATAGCGGAGCGTGACCCACCTTAGGCTCCCTCTCTCGTGGGTCTTAGAGGCCAGGGCAAGTAAGTAGACTCAGCGAGCCTCCACACCCCAGATGGGAATTCAGCCTGAAAATATAGTAAAGACACAGGGGAAACCAGTCTTTCCAGTGACTGGCCCATCCTCTATTGTTCGGAAAGGCCTTACATACTTTTGATTTTACATAGAGATCAATGGATAATACAAAATTATGCAGCGTCAGCAGCCCTGACTCTTATCGAGACCAGGCTTTCTCTCTGCATACCTAGTTGTATACACAAGTCTTAGGTAATTTATATCATCTTCTGGCCAGAAAGCCAATTAACATTTTACAGTCCTTTTCTGATAAGGGTAATAGTGTTGTTCTTCCCAAAGTCTGGTGCCACTCTCAGAAAGTACTAAATAAAGTTACATTCTTACATAGCAAGGACACAACGATTTATAACAAGGAAAAGGAATGCAGTGATTTATAACAAAGGCAAAGTTCATTGACTCAAAAGCCTAGTATTGCTAACATCAAAACTGCTATATACCTATTTCTGCATCCCGTTTACATTGATTAATATCCTCCCACATGCCTAAAAGATAAAGGATATGGAGGTCTGGCAGCAAACATTAACTCAACAAACTCTTCACCAAACTAATTCTTAACTCTAAAAGGCTCTATATCTTTAAGATGTTTTAAGCTTCGTGCCTCTCATGGTTGGGGGCTGTAAACAATCCACAAGTTGTAAAAGTCCGGGCAGACTTGTCAGGTAAGTTAGAAAGACATCAAAGGGTTTTAAGCTGAGACATCCTTTTTATATGCAGGAGACTGTTAACTGGAGCTCTGATTTAACTCTTTTGGGGATAGCCCCCTCTTATGTCAGAAGAGTATAGTATAGCAGACAGTAAACAGACAGATTTTGGTTTCGGGGTAGATGCTCAGATGGAGGA
The DNA here is from genome assembly GCA_006410875.1 of Neotragus pygmaeus. Lineage (NCBI taxonomy): Eukaryota > Metazoa > Chordata > Mammalia > Artiodactyla > Bovidae > Neotragus > Neotragus pygmaeus. The sequence continues at coordinate 304,629 of SJYV01002345.1, read as the reverse complement.
CCTCTTGAGACCTGACTTGCCTTGCCCATCAGGCCTCTTCGCGTGACCTTGTCATGGGTGGGATCTCCCGTGCTGGCTCCTGGCAGCTATTCTTTCCAAATAGCAGCATGTGCATGTAGCACCAGGAAGGCATACTTGGAGTCAGTGTAAATGGCTACCCTTTTTCCTTCTCTCAGCTCTAAAGCTCGAGTCAGGGCTATGAGCTCAGCTAATTGGGCTGAAGTACCTGGTGGCAAAGGTTTAGCCTCTAGGGTCTCAAAATTGGAGACTACTGCGTATCTAGCTCTTCTTTTTCCATCCAAGACAAAGCTGCTTCCATCAACGTACTAGATTTCCTCAGGATTGGTCAGAGGATCTTCTGACAATCCCTCTCAGGATTTTGTCCAGTAGTCCAAGGTTTCTAGGCAAGAGTGAAAAGGAATAGAACCCTCAGGGGTAAGCAGGAGGGTGGTAGGGTTAAGAACATCACAAGGGAATATAGGCAGGCCTGGATTTTCCATCAGCACTACTTGATATCTGAGGATTCTTTGATCAGACATCCATAAATGGCCTCTCCCATTTAGGAGTAGTTTCACTTGGTGGCTGATAAAAGTAGTTAATTTGCCCCCCAAAGAGAGGGGGGCATCTTCTATTAGGATTGCACTAGCTTCAAGATTTCGAAGGCAGGAAGGCCACCCTCAGGCACTTTGGTTGAGCCTCTTGGATAAATAAGCTACAGGCTGGAGTTCAGGTCCCAATCTTTGAGTTAACACACCCAAGGCTATTCCTTCCTTTTTGTGGGCATAAAGTTGGAATGCTTTTTCTGGGTCCGGCAACCTCAAGGCAGGTGCCTGAGTTAAGGCTTGTTTTAGTGTAGCCTCTGCCTTCTTTTGAGGAGTTCCCCACCTCAGTTGGACTGAATTATCCATTCCCTTCAAGCTTTCATATAAGGGCTGGGCAATTAGACCATAGTCAAGTATCCAGATTCTACAATACTCAGTTAGCCCCAAGAAAGCTTGCAATTGTATTTGAGTTGTGGGGGAGGGTAACTGGAGGATTCCTTGTGACTGATCAGAGGACAGCCTACTGGATCCGTGTGTAATCTAAACTCCCAGGTAAGTGACCTTTGTCTCGGCCATGTGTGCCTTAGCATGGGAGACTTTATATCCCCTCTCTGCCAAAAAATTTAGAACCTGAATTACATGTTGCTGGGCATTTTTTCTCATCTGGAGAGCAGATTAGTAGGTCACCTATGTATTGTAATATTTTTCCATTAGGTCCCATATCCAGATCTAGGAGATCCCAGCTAAGAGCCTGCCCAAACAGGTGGGGGCTATCTCTGATCCCCTGAGGTAATGCTGTCCAAATCATTTGTTGGTGTTTTTCTCATCAAGCCTCCCAGTTCAGTCGTATCCAACTCTTTGCAACCCCATGAATTGCAGCACGCCAGGCCTCCTTGTCCATCACCAACTCGTGGAGTTCTCTCAAACTCACATCCATTGAGTTGGCGGTGCCATCAGACATCTCATCCTCTGTCATCCCCTTTTCCTCCTGCCCCCAATCCCTCTCAGGATCAGAGTCTTTTCCAGTGAGTCAACTCTTCGCATGAGGTGGCCAAAGTATTGGAGTTTCAGCTTTAGCATCATTCCTTCCAAAGAAATCCCAGGGTTGATCTCCTTTAGAATGGACTGGTTGGAACTCCTTGCAGTCCAAGGGACTCTCAAGAGTCTTCTCCAGTACCACAGTTTAAAAGCATCAATTCTTCGGCGCTCAGCCTTCTTCACAGTCCAACTCTCACATCCATACATGACCACTGGAAAAACCATAGCCTTGACTAGACAGACCTCCCACTTGAAGACAAAAAGATATTGGGGTTCTTTAGCCAGTGGTATGCAAAAGAATGCATCTTTGAGATCCAGGACTGTAAATCACTTGGCACTGAGTGGGATTTCTCTCAAGATTACATAGGGATTAGGTACTGTGAGATGGAGGGGGACTACAGCTTCATTTATGATCCAGAGATCTTGAACCATTGGCCAGGTCCCATCCTTTTTCTTTACAGGGAGGATTGGGATGTTACACAGCGAACTGGTGGGGACCAATAGCCCACAGGCAAGGAATTAATTTATTAGAGGCTGTAGTCCTTCCCGAGCTTCTCTTCTGAGAAGGTATTGTTTCTGGTTTGGAAACCGAATGGGATCTCAGAGGACAATGACGACCGATTCAGCTTGGTGGGCTCATCCAGGAGTCCCCTGATCCAACACCTGGGGGTTAATTTTGTCTTCCTACAGTTTTGGGTCCCTCCCTATTGGAGAGGATTAATGGATTCCTCAATAGTAACCAGAAGCTGTAGGGTTCTAGGGGCTGAAAAGCATCCCATCACAAGGATGGTCCCCAGTTTAGTGAGTATATCTCTTCCCAACAAGGGAGTAGAACACTCAGGGATGACCAGAAACTTGTGGGGAGATATTTGTTCATCCCAGCAACAAAGAAGTGCTCAGGTGAATCTTTTTGTAATTGTTTTTCCTGTAGCACCCAAAATGGTACAGGCTTGTGATGGGAAAGCTCTGGAGAAGGAGGTCAGGAGAGTGTAGGTAGCCACTATGTCAACCAAGAAATTCTTGGACCTACCTGCCACATCCAGCTGCACCCTTGGCTCCAGCCCCATGATGGTTATCTGTGACAGGCAGGCAGGCTGAAGTGGGCCACTTCAGTCCTGTTGAACCATTGTGATGGAAGTCTTGGCACTTGATTTGAGGCTTGGCATTTGATTTGAGGCTTGGCACTCTGCCCTTGATTCTGCAGGGCAGAGTGCTGACCAGTGTCCCAACTGATGGCATTTGTAGCAAGCCATTTTAGGAGACTTGTCATGATTTGGACACTCTTTGGCCCAGCGTCCCACCTGTCTACGTATTAGGCATTTGTCTTGTGCCTTGTCCTTCAAGGACTCAGGGTTACCATAGGGCTTCCCTGGAGGTCAGCCAGCAGCTGGGTATGCCTTGTCTCCTTCCTTTTCTACCTTTCCTGGGCCTTTGCCTCCCTCTTCTGTTCTCTGTTATAAAAGGTATTGGTGGCTGTCTGGACCATCTCATCTAAAGAGGCATCAGGGTCCTGCTGCTGTTGTAACTTTATCCTGATGTCTGATGCACATTGGGACAGGCATTTGTCCTTTAAAATAACCTGTCCCTTGTAAGAGTTTAAGTCCAGATTGGTAAACTTTTGGAGGGCCTCTTTTAGACTTTCCAGAATGACAATAGGGTTCTCATTGGACTCCTGAGTTATTGCTGAGACCAGGCACAGTTCCACAACTAATAGGCTTCCTTCTGCTTCCATGGGTGGACTTCCTTAGGGGTGAATCTTTCTGAAGCTTATCATACCAGTACTGTTGCAACCTGAGAGCCAGGCATCCCCAGCTCAGAATGCAAATCCCCAGGCAGGCTGAGGAATGACAGCCTCCTGAAGATAGAATCCCCAGGCAGTTCGAGGCATGTTGACCTCCTGGGACCCCTGGACTGGTGGATCCCCTAGCAGATTGAGGTGTGACAACCTTCTGAGGACCAGATCCCTAGGCAGGTCAAGGCAGGTTTTCCTCCTGGGATCTGCAGGCTGGAGTTGGGCATCCCCAGGGTTTCCAGCACTGGGTAGGAATAAGGGGTTGTAGGCGTGTTGCAATTCATGGGGCTGCAAAGAGTCGGACACAACTGAGAGACTGAACTGAACTGAATCCTAACTCATTGCTGATTTGCCCACTGCAGATGGGAATAGATACCATGATGTAAAGCATTCTAAGCCTGTGCCCTGAGACTGGGAACCTGGTGAAACAGCCAGGTTCCTTATCCAAACCTTATCCTCTTATTGCTCTGAGGGAATGTAAGTCACTGATTTCCTCTCCTAGTCCTCCATAAGAACAACTTAGGGTGTTTCCAGTGGTAAACATCTCATTGACATAGACCCACTTTAGGTAATAACAGAAGTAATGACAAACGAGCAGATTATCTGATTATCTTAGGGGCATTAGGAGTATTTTAAAAATAAGTAGGGTGGAGCAATGTTGCCTACAAGGGGTAAGGGTTCTGGTTGTAGGAGTTACTAAGTGGCTTAAGAAAAAAATGATAAGAGGCAACAGACCAGATGTCCCATAAAAGTGAAGATTTGATTCAGGGGTATGTTTGCAACTTTAGAAGAAGGCAAGGGTTTGGGCCCAAACAGCCTGCAGGGCTAACTCCCAAAGTGGCAAACATTATCCCTAGAAGCCCTTGAAGCGATGTCACCAACAGATGGACTTCTAGTAGACACTGTGTGCCTGTCACCTGCCTTAGTGGGTTCACTGGGAGATGCTGATGTTGCACATGCTGTAGGAAACATGGAAGATGAAGGCCTGAATATCTAGAGAGATGGGATATTATATAGCATTTCTCTCCCAAAGGCTAGCTATTTTCTGGTTGTCCCTCCAGAAGATTGTAGAGGCAACATTGTTGGGGTCCAGACAGAGCTCAGGAAAAGAGCATGAAACAGGAGAGAAGGGGCAGGGCACACCTTTTGAAAGAATGTCATAGCCCAAGGGCATAACATAAACCAATTATAATCAAATGGGTCCAAGATGATAAGTCAAATTCAACTAGACCTTGATCCTCAATCTGCAAGCTAAATGACACACCCAGAGGTGCCAGGACAGTTCCCAAAGGAACTGTCAAAAGACAGAGGAGTGGGTGGCTCCCCAATTGTTGGGATGATCCCCCCACTCATTAGCATAGGGAGTCACTCAGCTTGCAAAAGCTAACCACACCACATTCCATGGCCACCACACTCACCCTCTGCCATGGCCCACACCCTTTGGAGTGTGCTTCTCTCTAAATCTGAACAAATCCACCTTTCACCTATCACTGTGTCTGTCACTGAATTTTTTTTTTTTTCAATGAGACATCAAGAGCCTGAGCTCCATTACATCCTAAAGCCAGACACCATGGGTTTTGGCCAGGCTCAAGTCCTGGGAGAGCAGAGCTGAAGAACGGGAGGAAAAGGAAGTGGGCAAAATGTGCCGAGGAATCCCCTTCATAACCTGTCAGAAAATCTGCTAAATACCTGATCTGTGCTCACAGTTTTCATTGGCCTGATCCTTGCCACAAAGAAGATTATGGACAGAGGAAGCCCAACCCCCTTGGGCAACAGCTACTAAGCTCCTGCCAGAGTTCCTCATTTGTCCCCACTGGCACTCACCTGTTTATGGGGGGTTCAAGGAAATAAAAAACTAGAGATTGTAAAGGAATTAAGACTTTGTTAGCCATATGTTCTTCCAGCCATAGGAGCGAGGACCTCATACTTTAACTGAAGGACTTCTGGAATCTGAGACTGAGCCACATAAGCTTTCTGCCGAGTTTGTTTTGCTATCCCAGTTTCCAGCACGCTGGGCTTCTTGTCACTTCCTCTGCACTGGGTTTTTTTTTGCCTTCAGCTTCCACCACAGGAGCTTTTTGGGGTTTTGCTGTGCTTGGCTTGCACCTCCCAGGGGCCGAACTAGATTGTTTCAGCCAGGTTAAATCTGAGAAATGGCACCATATATGTCAAGGGAGTGTGCAGTTTTCTTGGTTCTGTCTAACTGCAGCAAAAATTTGAAGCGACAGATGGATCAGTGTTACTGCCTGTGTTATAGCTCAGTTTTATTTAGAAAGCAAAGGAAAATACATCCTCGAGGCATGGGGGCAGGTCAACCCAAAAGACTCAAAAGAGAAGCCCCCAGCTCGATTTTGGCTCCTCTTTTTATATGTTTTTCTCCTCCTGAGCCTGCCCCATGTAAATTGGACTAGCCAGGAGTGCTGTTTGTTTTACCTAAGGTCCTCACTGTGGTCCTCAGATCTTCCTTTGTTCTATTTTCTTGGGCTTTTCCCTTCTGTGTCTTTTAGCCACCTTCATTCTGGATTCCTTTTTCCTATTCTAACTACCTAACAAACTGAAGCCATCAACACATTTACAATTTTGAATTGAAGCATTATATGATTTAGTAAGATCATTTTATATTCACTGTAAAAGTTGATTTGTAAGGAACAAAAAGAATGGATTTTGGACTTAGACTTGCATATATAGATATCCTTTCTGCTACTTGGGGTGTGCCCTGGGCGAGTTGTATACCCTCTTTATACTTCAGATTCCTAAGGAAAGGACCTCCTCTGGTTTTTCCCTTAAGCTGTTTGTCAGCTTCCTATGTGTTGTCAGGCTACAATAGATGAAAATACTGTTCAGTAACTGTTTAGGTTTTGAAACTATTTAATTTTAGCTCTGACTTAATAAACCTTTATTTATTTCTCCAATAAGGGTAGAATCACATTTATGAACTGGGGCCACTTTTAAAAAGCACACTTTTTGGACCCCATTTTCTCCCTGACATGGCCTAGACATATGCTATTTAATTATATCCTGGCTGCAAGTTATTTACGAGGATCATATGCCAAAAGCAAATATTTTATGTGTGTTGTTATCTTTGTAAACATAATCAGATATATTAAATTCAATACTTCTACCTATCTGAATAAAATGGGAGTGATAAGACTATGCAAAAGTACAACTAAAAACTGGTANTATAGCTCAGTTTTATTTAGAAAGCAAAGGAAAATACATCCTCGAGGCATGGGGGCAGGTCAACCCAAAAGACTCAAAAGAGAAGCCCCCAGCTCGATTTTGGCTCCTCTTTTTATATGTTTTTCTCCTCCTGAGCCTGCCCCATGTAAATTGGACTAGCCAGGAGTGCTGTTTGTTTTACCTAAGGTCCTCACTGTGGTCCTCAGATCTTCCTTTGTTCTATTTTCTTGGGCTTTTCCCTTCTGTGTCTTTTAGCCACCTTCATTCTGGATTCCTTTTTCCTATTCTAACTACCTAACAAACTGAAGCCATCAACACATTTACAATTTTGAATTGAAGCATTATATGATTTAGTAAGATCATTTTATATTCACTGTAAAAGTTGATTTGTAAGGAACAAAAAGAATGGATTTTGGACTTAGACTTGCATATATAGATATCCTTTCTGCTACTTGGGGTGTGCCCTGGGCGAGTTGTATACCCTCTTTATACTTCAGATTCCTAAGGAAAGGACCTCCTCTGGTTTTTCCCTTAAGCTGTTTGTCAGCTTCCTATGTGTTGTCAGGCTACAATAGATGAAAATACTGTTCAGTAACTGTTTAGGTTTTGAAACTATTTAATTTTAGCTCTGACTTAATAAACCTTTATTTATTTCTCCAATAAGGGTAGAATCACATTTATGAACTGGGGCCACTTTTAAAAAGCACACTTTTTGGACCCCATTTTCTCCCTGACATGGCCTAGACATATGCTATTTAATTATATCCTGGCTGCAAGTTATTTACGAGGATCATATGCCAAAAGCAAATATTTTATGTGTGTTGTTATCTTTGTAACCATAATCAGATATTTTAAATTCAATACTTCTACCTATCTGAATAAAATGGGAGTGATAAGACTATGCAAAAGTACAACTAAAAACTGGTAATTCAGTTCAGTTCAGTTCAGTCACTCAGTCGTGTCCGACTCTTTGCGACCCCATGAATTGCAGCATGCCAGACCTCCCTGTCCATCACCAACTCCCAGAGTTCACTCAGATTCACGTCCATTGAGTCAGTGATGCCATCCAGGCATCTCATCCTCTGTCATCCCCTTCTCCTCCTGCCCCCAATCCCTCCCAGCATCAATCTTTTCCAATGAGTCAACTCCTCGCATGAGGTGGCCAAAGAACTGGAGTTTCAGCTTTAGCATCATTCCTTCCAAAGAAATCCCAGGGCTGATCTCCGTCACCGTCCACAGTGATTTTGGAACCCAAGAAAACAAAATCTGTCGTTGCTCCCACTTTTCCCCCTTCTATTTGCCATTAAGTAATGAGACCAGGCACCATGGTTTGAATGTGGAGTTTTAAGTCAGCCTTTTCACTCTCCTCTTTCACCCTCATCAAAAGGGTCTTTAGTTCCTCTTCACTTTCTGTGATTAGAGCAGTGATCTGCATATCTGAGATTGTTGATATTTCTCTCAGAAATCTTGATTCTAGCTTGTGATTTATCCAGCCCGGTATTTTTCATGATGTACTCTAGTTAGAAGTTAAATAAACAGGGTGACAATATGCAGCCTTGTCATACTCCTATCCCAATTTTGAATCAGCCCATTGTTCCATGTCCAGTTCTAACTGCTTGTTGACCTGCATATAAGTTTCTCGGGAAACAGGCAAAGTGGTCTGATACTCCCATCTCCTTATGAATTTTCCACAATTCATTATGATACACACAATCAAAGGATTTAGTGTAGCCCGTGAGGCAGAAGTAGATGTTTTTCTGGAATTCCCTTGCTTTCTCTACTATTCAAAGGATGTTGGCAACTTTATCTCTGGTTCCTCTCTTTTTCTAAACATACCTTGTGTATCAGGAAGTTCTTGGTTCACATGCTGCTAAAGTCTAGCTTGAAGGATTTTGAGCATAATCTTGCTAGTATGTGAAATGAGTGCAACTGCACAGTAGTTTGAACGTTCTCTGGTATTGCCCTTTTCTGGGATTGGAATGAAAATTGACCTTTTCCAGTCTTGTGGCCAATACTGAGTTTTCCAAATTTGCTGACATATTGAGTACAGCACTTTAACAGAATCTTCTCTTAGGATTTTAAATAGTTCAGCTAGAATTCCATCCCTTAACACTAGCCTTGTTTGTAGTAATGCTTCCTAAGGCCCATTTGACTTCACCCTTCAGGATATCTGGCTCTAGGTAAGTGACCACACCATCGTGGTTATCCAGGCATTAAGACCTTTCTTGTATAGTTCTATATATTCTTGCTACCTCTCCTTAATCTCTTCTGCTTCTTTTAGGTCCTTACCATCTCTGTTCTTTATCATTCCCATCCTTCCATGATATGTTCCCTTACTATCTCCAGTTTTCTTGAAGATATCTCTAGTCTTTCCCATTCTATTGTGTTCCTCTGTTACTTTGCATTATTCATTTAAGAAGCCTTTCTTATCCCTTCTTGCTGTTCTCTGGAACTCTGAATTCAATTGGGTATTTTTTCCTTTGCGTTTATTTTCTCCTTTTTTTTTTTCTCAGCTATTCATAAAGCCTCCTCAGACATCCACTTTGCTTTCTTGAATTTCTTATTCTTTGGGATGATTTTGGTCACTGCCTCCTGTACAGTGTTATGAACCTCTGTCCATAGTTCTCAGGCACTCTGTCTACCAGATCTAACTCCTTGAATCTATTCATCACCTCCACTGTAAAATAATAAAGGATTTGATTTAGGTCATAGTTGAATGCCTAGTGGTTTTCCCTATGTTCTTCAATTTAAGCCTGAATTTTGGATTAAAGAGCTCATGATCAGAGCCACAGTCAGCTCTGTGTCTTGTTTTTGCTGACTATAGAGCTTCTCCATCTTCAGCTGCAAAGAACATAATCAATCTGATTTGGCTATTGACCATTTGTTGATGTCCATGAGTAGAGTCATCTCTTGGGCTGTTAGAAAAAGGTGTTTGCTATGGCCAGCATATTATCTTGACACTGTTGTTCTTACAGCATGGGAATTTCCTTTCACCCCCAGACACATCTACAATTGAGCGTCTTTTCCACTTTAGTTCATCCACTTCATTCTTTCTGGGGCTATTAGGAATTGCCCTCTGTTCTTCCCCAGCAGCATATTGGATACCTTCTGACCCTGAGGGCTCATCTTTTGGTGTCATATTGTTTGTGTTTTCATACTGTTCATTGGGTTATCACAATAAGAATACTGGAGTGTTTTGTCATTTCCTCCTCAAGTGGACCACATTTTGTCAGAATTCTTCACTATAATCCATCCATCCTGGGTGGCCCTGTATGACATGGCTCATTGCTTCATTGATTTATGCAATCCCCTTTACCACAACAAGGCTCAATTCGTGAAGAGGGCAAAGAGATTAATCAGCCATAATTAGACCCTGATTTAAAAAGGGATTTAAAGATATTGGAGCTTTGGTGATTACATTGATGGGTGCTTATACTTAATTACTCTTTTCTATATTCCTTAAGATGGATGGTGGAAAAATCCATGTTATGTTAGTGTGAACATTTATATCAGCATCTTATTTTTCCTATTATGAGTCTTTGAAGGAATTACAAAAATCATCAAACCAATGATTTGCTTCTCTGTCTCTAAACAAGACCAGATAAGTCATTTCAAGTATAATGTAAATATGTTCTAAAAAGACCTAAGTAAATAATTCCATCTCAGGCAAGTATGACCTCATATAGTAGAAATTTAATAAATATTGAATGAATAACTGAACATATTCATAACCAACAAATTTCAACATCAAGAAATGTTTCTTCATTGTTGCCTTAGTCTCTCTTATTTTCCTTCTTCTTACAGTTTCAGAAAATGCAGAGAATATCTAGCCATCAATCTCTGAATAATGTCTGTTCTATATATGAAAACTATCATTAAATTTCCTTAATGATCCTCAAACCCACTTAGTCTTCTGCTAGCTAAATAATTCATATCCTTCTTTTATTTTCGTCTTTATCTGAGTTCCTTGCATTAGCCAGGAGGAGGAATGCTGGAATCACAGGGGATTTTGAACCTAACATTCCTTAAGAATGTTAAGAGTAATAGAACAGTAGTGGTGTGTGGAGATAGCACTACTAAAACAAGATAACTAATGGAAATTTTCAAAGAAATTGCTAACATCTGAATAATTTTATAATTTGAGTTTTCTGTAAGACACAGAAGAAAAGATGCTCAATGAGGGAGAATAAAATGTTTGTGCTTAGACTGTATTCTTTAACTACGTGTGTCCTGGCTCCACAATTCCTTAGAACTCCTAAAATCTTAGGTCCATACTCAATAACCGCTAATGGTCTCACTGTATGAAATGACAAATGCCTTGGAGTCGTCTTTGTACAAGTAGATTCCTCTCTGAAGACTACAGAAAAGAAAAATGGTTCATAAATTCCTAATGGCCTCAGAGCAAAAAATTTGAATTCCATTTAAAGAAGTTAAATATAAAGAATGCAAGCTATTTATCAGCCTGACATGCATGTTCAAAGGAGTGAGACATACAAAGTTTTCATTTGTGAAAGTTTTGCTACTAAATTTTATCCAATATATAACAGGAGGGCATCCTGAGCTGCTGTATGTCATGAAGCAATGGATTCAAGAGAAGTTAAATGCCTTTTTTTCCCAGGATACTGAAAATAAACTGCTGACTTTAGCAAACTGGTTCCAAAATGAATAAGAAGATTAGGCAGCTACAAGTTGATTACCCCTGTTTTAAGAAAGAGTGGCACCATCACATTAGAACTTCACCAGACATTCCTTAAAACACTAAAGCTTTAACCTATAATATGCTTACTTCTAAATATTTTATTTGAATCAAATGTTAATACATACAGCAATCTCATATCCCTTCCAGACATATAAAGATTTCTTGCCTTAAAACATAGAAAGATTACCCAGGAGACCAGTCATCTTTACAATGAAATATGAATATTATAACTCAATCATTTTCCTCAACCTAAGCTCTTAATAGTACTTCATTGACCCAAGTGATGCGCATGCATCTCAATTTTCATTTTATGTCTTAATTTGCAGTCTGATTGAAAGAGTCATACTCCACCAAGCTTTTGAGGAAAGAGGAGGGGGTCAAATTTTTTCACTATTGTCATTAGTGAGAGACTGAATGGATAACTGGTTTACTGCAAAGCATGTTTTCCCTAGGGAATGCACTCACTCTGGTTAATCAACTGGCAAACAAGACACCTAGGGTTATCTCTTTACCACCTTACTGCCCCATCAATAATGTACAGACTGTCATTAAGTAGTCATTTCTCCCTCCTGGGCTGAATTTTGAGAGATGCATCATGTGGGAAAAAATAGGAGTTATGGTGTGGAGACTGTGGGTCACACTGTAATCTCAAAAACATTCTGTGCCATTCTGCAGACAGTCCATCAAGATATGTTCCAAGGCATGCACCAGTGCATATAAAAATATACAGGCTGAGACCACCAAACTCATTTCGTTAGGACCTTTCAAGGTTAACATTATAATCATGCTTCAGGGCATAAACTGATCTCCAGCTGGGCTCAGAAAGACATTTTGCTTCTGTAAAAACTGTCCCCAGTGGGTCAGTTGCATTGCAGGAACATTTTACCTTTTGCAAGTATTTCTTTTCTTTCTTGTCTTTATCTTCATCTTGCAAATTAAAGCTTAAATCATCAAGCAATTCTAATTTTAAGTTTTAAGATAATTCCTACCTGAAGTTTTCTTCTTTCTTTTTTCCTTTTGTTGTTGTCTCTTAAATTTCCAATTAGCTATACACACACACACACACACACACACACACACACACGTACACACTTGTTATGGGCTTCCTAGGTGGCACAGTGGTAAAGAACACCTGCCAGTGCAGGAGACTCAAGAGACGCCATTTTGATTCTTGGGTCAGGAAAATCCCCTGGAGTAGGAAATGACAACTTAACTCCAGTATTCTTGCCTGGAGAATTCCATGGGTAGAAGCGCCTGGTGGGCTATATAGTCCACGGGCTTGCAAAGGGTCAGACATGACTGAGCACACACGCAGAGATACACAACACACACACACACCTATATAGTTGTTTACTAACAAATCTACATAAGAACTATGTATTAGAATTCATCATAATTATCTCATAATGAGTTTTATTTAACTAAGGACACCAAAAGTACTGCCAATGGTAATTTGAGAACTGAACAGTTTTCCATTGTCCAGAAGGTGTTTAGCACCAAATATTGGATATTGCCTTAGTATAGTACATTTCTGATGGGTTCTGGTCACTCACCTAACCAATGACATAAAAATGCATACATGATTCCCATCACCAGCCCTTTCTTATGGCACTTTGATCAGAATGGCAGCAGAAAAGTCCTTCTTGGAATGCCATCCTTCAAACATTCAGCTTCCATCCATCACATGAGTATTAAGATAGGAAGGTATAGAAATTCTTTGGGTCTCCATAAACAACCAGATAGCATGANTGTTTCAGTATTTACAAGAATTATTAAAAAAACAACAAAATCAAACATTAAAGGACTATATACAGCGTTTGCTTTAAAAAATCGGGTTTTTTTTTGATAAGTAATAATAGGTTATAAAAATAATAATTCAAGAAATAGAGGACTTGAAAATTTAAGAAAGTTTAAAAAAAGAAGAAAAAGAAAAGAAAAAATAAAATTAAAAAGAAGAAGAAGAAAAAACAATCATGCAACCACATCAACTAAAAAGAAAAAAGATTGATTGTAGAAGTATTAAAGGTATATCTGGCCCTTTCTTTGGCATTGTGGGCTGTGTGGGGTCACTACCAAGGCAGTTCCCTCTGTTTAACTTCCTCTGTTTGCTGATCTCTTCAGTGTCTGATTTCCGTGTTGACACAGGGAGGGCAGTGGTGGACTCTGCACTGGGCTTGCCTCTGCTTGCGGGGCACACCACTCAGGCTCTACATTGCTCTGCCAGGGAACCGTCTGAGGCCGGCCCTAGGCTTCATGCACCTCCCTGGTCTAAGTCACTCAGGCTCAGTGCTCAGGAAGCCCTCGAGGTGCACATTTGGTTGGGCCTGTGTTTTGTGCCCTTCCCAGGTCTGAGTAGCTCAGGGGTTTGTTGAGCACAATCGCTGCGACTTATTAAGGCCTTTCCATGCTGCGCAGTTTTCTGGGTGTAATGCTGGCATTCTTTCTCAGGCGGATGATGACTGTCCAGAATCCCCAGAAGTCTTAGCAAAGAAACCTGCTTGCAATTTGGTAGGTAATGTCTCTTCTGAGCTGCGATTGCCTCCTCCCAGCCCTTAAGGCTCTGGCTGCCTGTCACTGGAGGGGGATGGTCTGCAGCCGGCTATTTCTGATCCGTCCTTTGTTCTGTGCACAGTCTTGGTGCTGTCTTATGTTCGAGCGTTTCACGTGGTAGCTATCCCACAGTCTGGTTTGCTAGCCCAAGTTAGTTTGCTCTGGCCATACGCGGGGCTTTCTGGCCTGATTCGCAAAAAAGCACTGCAGCTCACGCCTCCCACGGCCCGATTCTTAGAAAGCACTGCTGCCTGTACCTCCCGCTCCTCCTTGCCCAACCCCCACTTGCTGGTGGCAGATGCAGGCATCTGCCCTGCTTTTCTGCTGGTGGAGTTACTGTTGGGTTCGTAATCTGTTGGTTTTAACTATTTATTTATTTTTCCTTCCTGTTATGTTGCCCTCTGTGCTTCCAAGGCTCGCCACAGACTCGACTGCGAGAATGATTCCTGGTGTTTGGAAACCTTACTTTTTAAGAGTCTCTTCCTGGGATGGGATTCCCTTCCTGGGACGAAACTCCCTCCCTACCCCCTTTGTCTCTTTTTTTGTCTTTTATATTTTTTCCTACCTGTTTTTGAAGCCAATGATCTGCTTTGTTGGGTGCCTAATGTCCTCTGCCAGCATTCAGAAGTTGTTTTGTGAAATTTACTCAGCGTTGAAATGTTCTTCTGATGAATTTGTGGGGGAGAAAGTGGTCTCCCTGTCCTATTCCTCCGCCATCTTAGGGCCGCCTCCCCTATACTTCTGCTATTTTAAATATTGTTTGTTTTCTGAGACTGTACATCAAATATATACCATTTATGAGTCACCTCTGTCTTGGTATCTTTACTGTTTGTTGTGATTTAGATTGATACCTCCCTTCCCTGAAGTTACAACACTGTACAATCTTCATTGGCTTCCAAATATGCATGGTTTTGTATAATTTTGGTACTATTTCATTTGTACATTTGTTCTTTCTCCAAATAGATTCTAACGTCTGTAATAGAAAATACTGTCACATATTCTTTTTGCATCTCTCAAAGCCCATGGTACCGTTTTGACCTCAGTACAGGTGTTCAATATTAGATGTTGAAATGAAAAGAGAAATGTGTAAGATGTGATTATCAAACCCACAATTATAATCATTTCAAGCTTACATTCATGGATACTAGCATGATCTCAGACAGAATGTCTTTTTGAAGATCTCAAGGCAAAGATAATACTTTATTTCCTTTCACCTACAACTATATCTAGGAAAATGAACTAAATTAAAAATGAAAATATGATCATCAGTCTTTTTTTCCTAGTTAGAAATGGAGAGTCTAGTTAGAAACAAGAAACAGAACTCATTCTCCCTCAATTTTATAAGTATAATAAATTCCCAGGTGGTATTTTACCATGTGGAAAGGATCTTCCAATTTTCATTTTTCAAGGAAGTGGGGCCTATCTGAAAATAGTTGGCTAATGTTTTACTTGTTTATGTGCTTCAGAGGCTAGCATTTTGAGGGCCCAAAAAAATGGACCTGAAGGCTGGAGGCCTTGTAGATCCAGATTATACCACCTCTGTTCTCTAAGAACTATAATACAAACAGATAATTCAATACACCATGATTAAGAGCTTTGGAGGACCCAGGAAAGTGATGTTATCATGGTAAATCCAGTGTATTATTTGACTGCATTCCACCTTTGTTTCCACTATTGAAATACAAACTTTTGGGGTAAGAGAGAGGAGATTTAAAAGCACTTCAACCATCTGACACATACTAAAACATGAAATAAGGGAACATGCACTTTTTTATAGCACGCAGTCTAAGGATTATTTATATTGCCCATGTAATATCTAGTGTAAAGTTTCCTCATTAGACTTTTTCACACTGGTTGACTGGCCCCCTCTCCATTACTTCTTTGTCAAAGAAGTTTCAAGAATGAAAGTCCAGTTCAATTCAGGCACTCAGTTGTGTCAGACCGACTGCAGCACACCAGACTTCCCTGTCCATCACCAACTCCTGGAGCTTACTCTAACTCATGTCCATAGAGTCGGTGGTGCCATCCAACCATCTCATCCTAATCGTCCCCTTCTCCTCCTGCCTTCAATCTTTTTCAGCATTGATGTCTTTTCCAATGAGTCAGTTCTTTGCATCAGGTGGCCAAGTATTGGAGTTTCAGCTTCTGCATCAGTCCTTCCAGTGCATATTCAGGACTGATTTCCTTTAGGATTGACTGGCTGGATCTCCTTGTAGTCCAAGGGACTCTCAAGAGTCTTCTCCAACACTAGACTTCAAAAGCATCACTTCTTTGGTGCTCAGCTTTCTTTATAGTCCAACTCTCGCATCCATACATGACTACTAGAAAAACCATAGCTTTGACTAGATGGACCTTTTTTGGCAAAGTAATGTCTCTGCTTTTTTAATATGCTGTCTAGGTTGGTCATAACTTTTCTTCCAAGGAGCAAGCATCTTTTAATTTCATGGCTGTAATCACCATCTGCAGTGATTTTGGAGCCCCCCCCAAAAAAAAATTAAAGGACATTTTAAATGAATTAAAAACTCTCACAGCTCTTCCAACCAACCTCAGAAGACATACAATAAATTTTACATACTTTCATGTTATTTTTCTTAGAATAATTGTTGGCAAGTGGTCAGCCTGTCATGACAGAGTCCAATTAAAATTATATATCTTTGCAAGTTTTCTTTTCTCTGATGTCAATAATGGGACCCTTTAGATAGTCCTTCAATATCCACTCCTGGGCATTTTAATTTCCTGACAAATCTATCATCTGAAATTTGACATCAAGAGTAGTCAGTCTCTGAGCAATGATGAAATAGAACAAATCCTGGTACTTCCCTTAGCATTATAACAAAGAGACAATCTTTATGACATTATTGTGGTTTGTTTTCTTTTAATCTTGCCTGTGTCTGTGTATCAGAGTTCTATAGAAATGAAATTCAGTCAGGGATTTGATAGAATTAGGAAGGATATATAAATAGATGACATTTTAGACTAACATTTCTAAATCTTCAGGATCTCCCTGGTCTCTCAGATTCCTATTATGTTATAATAAATTTCTTATACATTGTTAGACTATGTAAACAGTAAAATTTTTCTTCACTCACACTAAAAGTGATTAATCTCCACAATTTCCTGGAGAGTATATTGAGAATGAATACAGATATTTTGAAACAGAAAAATTACTAACAGAGGTCAAAGCCACAAATTTAAACAGTTAAGAATGTATTGTTTTTGAAATGTTTATCTAATTAAACAAAATATAATATGTTCTCCTGGTATTTATAGAAATACTTAGGATCTGGGGCTGGGGGTGGGGGTGAGAGTTTATTTTGAATTGTTAACTATTTTTTACTTAACAAATCAAAGTAGAGACCAGTGAATTTATTTATTTAAAAAAAAACTAAACTGGTTTAATAGCAGCAATGATTACAGAGTATTTGGGGGAGTTATCGAATTTTCTTTTCAGTAGTGCTAAGTTGCTGTGGAAGAGATTAGCTGATGGCTGAAA
Organism: Neotragus pygmaeus; assembly: GCA_006410875.1. Taxonomy (NCBI): domain Eukaryota; kingdom Metazoa; phylum Chordata; class Mammalia; order Artiodactyla; family Bovidae; genus Neotragus; species Neotragus pygmaeus. The sequence continues at coordinate 287,335 of SJYV01002345.1, read as the reverse complement.
TGAGAGAACTGCTAAGACATCAGCAACAGAGAGTATTGTATATGCTACTGTTAGAACTGTAGAATTATGCCCTTCCCCAAATGCTTATGTTGAAGTCCTAACACCCAGTTACCTTAGAACATGACTTTGTTTAGAGATGGGATCTTTACAGAGGCGATTATGTTAAAATGAAACTCTTAGGGTAGGTCCTAATCCAAGCTGACTTGTGTCTTTCTAAAAAAAAGAAATTAAAACACAGAGATGCCAGGGATACTGTGCACAGAGGAAAGAGCATATGAGGATTCAGCAATAAGTCAGGCATGTGTAAGCCAAGAAGAGAGGCATCAGAAGAAACCAAACCCTTCAATACCTAACCTCGGACGTCTAGCCTCCAGAACAATGAAAAATGAATTTCTGTTGTTTATGTCCCCTCTTTCTGTGGTACTTTGTCACTGCAGCCATAGCTAACTAATATATTAGAGAAGGCCAAGACCCATTAGACGTAAATGCAATGGCATCCAGAATGGAACTGAGGGAACAATGTTTGTTGCAGAATTTTCCCCTACCCCACACATTTACGCAAATGGAGCACAAGAGAGCCAGTTTGTGTTTGAAGCCCTGTACCTAGTGAGCATAAGCTTAGTCACAGTTACATACCAAGCATATCAATCTGCATTCTGGGACATAGCAGTAAAGGAGGATTTGGTAATAATTCAGTTCTGAAATGGGGCAGAGTGATGTTTCCTTCCACGTCCAGCAGTTTGTCTATACAAAGGAGGATCTTCTAATAAAAGCCAGAAGTGAACTAAGCAGGATTTATTTCTAGGGTAAGAGGATTGGCCCCCTGATGTGAACAGCTGACTCATTGGAAAAGACCCTAATGCTGGGAGAGATTGAAGGCGGGAGGAGGAGACAACAGAGCATGGGATGGTTAGATGGCATTATCGACTCAATGGACATGAGTTTGAGCAAACTCTGGGATATGGTAGACAGGGAAGCCTGGTGTGCTGCAGTCTATGGGTCGCGAAGAATCAGACACAACTGAGTGACTGAACAACAAGAGGACTGGCAGGAATTTGTGAAATCCTAGGACCCTTACGTACTGGATTAGTTGTAGAGGAGGGCCACAATCCCTGATTACTGGGTAGAGTAGAATGGAGAACAGTGAGCCCAAGTGTCACAAGAAGATAGGACATATTATAACCCAGAGGCTCAGAGAGCCCTGCTTTCTTCCACTTTACCATTCTCCTTACAGGTACACCAGATCTTTTCTCCTGATGGCCACAGACATGATGTAGGGACAATGGAGCACTGGGATAGGGGTAATGAGCATTCACATGAGTATATATAGATTTTAGCAAGGATCTGTTAATCATGGTTTGGTAAGAATATTCTAAGTCTGGGGGAACTTGACTTAATAAGTTAATCATTTATTTACTCAGACACTTAAATACCACCATTTATGGAAAAACCACAATAGCTGAGGGTTCTTTCTGCCATAGTTAATTCAGCAACTGATACTGAAGATGGGCTGAAAGGGAAGGTAGTTTAGAGAGGAAGGTAGAACTTGAGTTTAGTGAACTACAGAGGGAGAGGTAGAGAGATAAAGGTGTGGATTACATTTATTAGGTAATCTGCAATTTAGCAAATCCTTGCAATTGTATAATGTGCCTAGTGTTACACAAGATTCATTATAGAATTCACAAATCATTTAAAACATAATCTCAAATTTTAAAGAATGATTCTTATTTAGCAGAAAAATGCATTTACATGGAAATGTAAACTGTATGACTTAGTGGGATAAGGAGCATAAATAGTCTTGCAGACAAAGGGCAGGGGAATGTCAATGTGGATTACTTTGTGCATTGTAAATGGGGCTGGCACTGAGCAAATGGGAAGCACTGAAGGCAGATACACTTAGCAAAGGTTTTGAACTAAGAGATTAGTAAGGCACATTTTTTAAAACAGAAAACATATTGGTTCTTCTGGAGGGACATACATATTTGAAGAGTGAAGGGCATTTGAAGGTGTAGATTTCCCCAGGAAAGAGACTTTGAGATGGAGAGCACATCAGGGGGTGCTTGCAGGATCAACAGCCAAGGGAGGGCCTGGGTTTGGAGGCCGTCTCAGCGAAGGTCACAGCTAGCCAAGGTGGGAAGCTCTGAAGCTGAGACAACCCTCAGAGTTGCAACAAAGAGGACTGAGTCTTTGTGGTCTCATACTGACCTATCAACTGAAGGCAGACTTTCCCAGGAAGGAGTGTTTATTTTGGACAAACCAGATCTCTCCAACTGTGAGCAGTTCCCAGAGGGCCCAGACAGCCAGAAGCATGAGCTGACAGCTGGGAGAGTTAGTCTTTGAGCTCTGAAAGGAAATATGTGCCTGTTAGGTACAATCGTATGTATAAATTTTTGGAGCAAATCTTCTAAGATGCTGGTGTACCTATTTTCCTTAGGAAAACTTAGAAGAGAAAGGTTAATGGGTCAAACTACAGCCCCACTGGTACAGCTGGTTTCAGGATCATGAATTATGCACAAATCTCCCTTCTACACTATTGATCAGTTCAGTTCACTTGCTCAGTCATGTCTGACTCTTTGCGACCCCCATGGACTGCAGCACACTAGGCTCCCCTGTCCTTCACCAACTCTCTATATACTACAGAGTGTACAGTGTATACTATTGATACATTCTAGTTTTTTCTATCCTCAGCTGATTCTCTTTGTCTAGGTGGCTTACTAGGTGATATGACTATGACACTCATTCCTGTGGGATCTGAGCTTGCCCTTTTGATGCTGTTTTTCTACATTAGTCCATTTACTGTCAAAGTTGAGCAAGGAAATAGCAAAAAGTACTGAAGTGAATCAGCTGTTGCCAAACATTTTCCTCCCTGTCCCTCCTGTGTAACATCAGGCTGATAACCCAGGTCAGTTATCCTTGCCAGGATGGTGAGTCCTCCTGTTCCCCTCCTGTCACATGCCATAAGGAGCCTGAAGTTCTCAGGAGAAGTCATAACTTATCATTGGAACCTTGTGTTTGTGTCCAGGTGGAGACATCCCTGCTTTGGAAATCAGAATTTTTAACTGAATCACTTTGTGGCACACTTGAAACTAACACAACATTGTGAATCAAATGTACTCCAATATAAAATAAAATTTTAAAAAATCTCTGCCATGACTAAAGAATGAAGGCAAACTAAACCTGTTTTCTAATTATCAGTGTTTGGTACCATCACATTCACTAAAGGATGTTCTAAAAGCTTCATCTTAGGAACATGGAAATTGAACCTCAAAAGGTGTACTGTGATATAGCAGAGAATAATAAGAAAATAATTTGGTAGTATATGGTACATATTTATGACATAAAACAACAAGTTAGTGATTAGTCTATATATTAAGATAACAACATAGAATTGAAATACAGAAAATTAATGGCGTGAAAGATGTGAGAGAAGAAAAGCAGAGTTAAACATTCCAAGTTCCTAAAATTGTTCAGGAGTAGAGTTGAGATGTGACTTCACTTTTGTTACATATGGAAACTGAAAATGTGAGTATGCACTAAAAAAATAAACAATGTATAATTTGCAATCCAAAGGAGAAATAAAATCAATAAATGAAAGAGAAGAAACCTTGCTTGCAAGGAAAAAGAGGAGTAAAAAACATGGTGATAGTTGGGTAATAAGAAAGTACAAAATAAAATTGAATAAAACATGTAAATATGTTGATAATCACAATAAATATAAAGGAATTAAATTTATCAGTTGCAATTCAAATATTGACATTTTTTAACAATCCAGCTGTATGTTTTTAAAATAAGAGGCACACTTATAATAATAAAGTAAATTAAAAAAAAAAAAAACAGAATGTTAAAGTGTACTAGGTATACACCATCCATCAGTGTCCTATTTTTTTGCCTTCTCACCTGACCTGCCTCCTGAGAAATCTATATGCAGGTCAAGAAGCAACAATTAGAACTGGACATGGAACAACAGACTGGTTCCAAATCGGTAAAGGAGTACATCAAGGTTGCATATTGTCACCCTGTTTATTTAACTTATATGCAGAGTATCATGAGAAATGCTGGGCTGGATGAAGCACAAGCTGGACTAAGATTGCCAGGAGAAATATCAATAACCTCAGATATGCAGATGACAACACCCTTATGGCAGAAAGTGAAGAAGAACTAAAGAGCCTCTTGATGAAAGTGAAAGTGGAGAGTGAAAAAGCTGGCTTAAAACTCAACATTCAGAAAACTAAGATCATGGTATTCAGTTCCATCACTTTTTTTGCAAATAGATGGGGAAACAATAGAAACAGTGACAGACTTTACCAAAAAAAGGTTCATCTAGTCAAAGCTATGGTTTTTCCAGTAGTCATGTACAGATGTGAGAGTTGGACTATAAAGAAAGCTGAGCACTGAAGAACTGATGTTTTTGAACCTTGGTGTTGGAGAAGACTCTTGAGAGTCCCTTGGACTGCAATGAGATCCAACCAGTCCATCCGAAAGGAAATCAGTCCTGAATATTCACTGGAAGGACTGATACTGAAGCTGAAACTCCAATAGTTTGGCCACCTGATGCGAAGAACTGACTCACTGGAAAAGACCCTGATGCTGGGAAAGATTGAGGGCAGGAAGAGAAAGGGACAACAGAGGATAAGATGGTTGGATGGCATCACCAACTATATATGGACATGAGTTTGAGTAAGCTCCAGGAGTTGGTGAAGGACAGGGAAGCCTGGCGTGCTGCAGTCCATGGGGTCACAAAGAGTAGGATATGACTGAACAACTAAGCTGAACTGCTATACCCTCCAGAATGCAGTTGATAAGGTGATATGAGTGTCAAATAAATGATACTCTAATTTAGTGATGAACAACTTATTAGGAATACAATGCTTTCAACATATGAATACTGACTACTTCACCATATAAAGTATATTTTAAATCTATATATGTGTACATCTCATATTAATTGATTAATCAAAAATAATATATATTAATTCAAAATATGCATTCATTCATTGGGTTATGGAGAAAGCAAGGAAATTCCAGAAAAACATCTACTTCTGCTTCATTGACTACACTAAATCCTTTGACTGTGTGGAAAATTCTTAAAGAGATGGGAACATCAGACCACTTTACCTGCCTTCTGAGTAACCTGTACACAGGTCAGGAGGCAGTAGTTAAAATTGGACATGGAACAAACTGGGAAAGGAGTATGTCAAGGCTATGCATTGTTACCCTGCTAACTTAAATTATATCAGATGTTACCACTCTAATGCCAGAGAATGAAGAGGAACTAAAGACCCTCTTGATGAAGGTGAAAGAGGAGAATGAAAAAACTTGCTTAAAACTCAGCATTCAAAAAACTAAGATCATGGCATCTGTTCCCATCACTTCATGGCAAATAGTAGCGTAAAAAGTGGAAGCAGTGATAGACTTTATCTTCTTGGGCTCCAAAATTACTGCAGACAGTGACTGCAGCCATGAAATTAAAAGACACTTGCTCCTTGAAAGGAAAGCTATGACAAACCTAGACAGCATATTAAAAATCAGAGACATCACTTTGCTTACAAAGGTCTGTATAGTCAAAGCTATGGTTTTTCCAATAGTCATGTATGGATGTGAGAGTAGGACCATAAAGGAAGCTGAGCACCAAGGAACTGATGCTTTCAAATTGTGGACTCTTGGGCTGCAGAAGATTCTTGAGCTGCAAGGAAATCAATCCAGTATATTCTAAAGGATATCAACCCTAGATTATCCATTAGAAAGACAGATGCTGAAACTGTAGCTCTGATACTTTGGCCACCTGACACAAAGAGCAGACTCATTGGAAAAGACTCTGATGCTGAGAAAGATTGAGGGCAAAAGGAGAAGGGGGTGGCAGAGGATGAGATTGTTGGGTAGCATCACTGACTCAATGGACATGAATTTCAACAAAAACTGGGAGGTAGCAGAGGACAGAAGAGCCTGTTATGCTGCAGTTCATCAGGTCACAAAGATTTGGACACAACTTAGTGACTGAACAACAACAAATGCATCTAGTATTATCCAAAAATACAGAAAACAAAAGTTAACATATTTATATGAAATCAACATGTCAATTTTTATAATACATACAAAATAATGAAGAATTTTTGGTTTGAGCTCTTGATGTTAAATTCTTATTTCTCCTTTTTCTAACTGCCTTATGTTGTACAACAGAAACCTCAAATCTTAGCATCTTAAAACATTTAGTTTGCTCTTAAATCTGCAATTTGAGCAGGGCTTCCCAGGTGGCACTAGTGGTGAATAACCTTCTGCAAGTACAGGAGACACAAGAGATGTGAGTTTGATCCCTGGGTTGGCAAGATCCACTGGAGGAGGACATGGCAACCCACTCCAGTATTCTTGACTAGAGAACCCCATGGACAGATGGAGCTTGGCATGCTACAGTCCATAGTGTTGTAAAGAGTTGGACACATCTGAAGCAACTTACCACACCAGGGATAGTTTATCCCTGCTGTACTCAGCATCATTTGAAGTGACTTCAAGGCTGGGAACTGTAATCATCTCAAGGCTTGGTCACTCACATGTCTAGAAGCTGATGTCATTCATTTGATATCTTAACTGGAATACTGATCAGAACACTTATTCGTGACTACTACACATGACCTGAAATTCTTCACGACACAGTGGCCAGATTCTAAGGGTGAGCATTTGAGAGAAAGCTGGGGTAGGGGTTGAGCCAGGGAGAAGCTACATTACCTTTTACGGCTTGTCCTTGAAAAGTAATGTATCGTCACTTCTACTTTATTCTACTTATTTGGCAAAAAAAGAGGAGGGAAATCATATCAATTTGACAAATAATTACTTGAACTTAACTACCTTGTGGAGAAGGCAATGGCACCCCACTCCAGTACTCTTCCCTGGAAAATCGCATGGACGGAGGAGCCTGGTAGGCTACAGTCCATGGGGTTGCAAAGAGTCGGACACGACTGAGCAATTTCACTTTCACTTTCATGCATTGGAGAAGGAAATGGCAACCCACTCCAGTGTTCTTGCCTGGAGAATCCCAAAGACAGCAGAGCCTGGTGGGCTGCTGTCTAATGGGTCGCACAGAGTCGGACATGACTGAAGCGACTTAGCAGCAGGAGCAGCAACTACCTTGTGTACTTATCTTACTTTAACATAAGTATCTTAGATAACCAAAAGATTTCATTGCCATCTTTACTGAGTTCCCTTTTATTATAAAAGGTAAATCAATATTTGAACTATAACACTTGTTAAACCACCTATAACTTATTATCTAAGATGATGAAGTCCCTCAGTCGTTTCTGGCTCTTTGCAACCCCGTGGACTGTAACCTACTAGGCTTCTCCGTCCATGGGATTCTCCAGGCAAGAATACTGGAGTGGACTGCCATTTCCTTCTCCAGGGGATCTTCCCAACCCAGGGATCGAACCCGGGTCTCCCACATTGGAGGCAGACGCTTTAACCTCTGAGCCACCAGGGAAGCCCATTATTAGCTAAAGTAACTACCTAAATTGAAAGGCAATACTTTCTTTATTGATAGGTGGAAGAAGTTGAAAAATTGAATTGGAAACAAACAAGGGCTATTTTATAATTGTTTTTTATGGAGTTTTCTCTGGCTGTTAAAAACCCCAGACAAGTAAGCAACTGGGTCAGATTTTGAGATAGTCTACAAAAAACTTAACACACTTAAAGTTCAGTGAGAGAATTATCTCTTAGTTCCAAAGCCACATTTTTCTTAGTAAATGGGGAAAATATAAAGATAGAATTATATTGAAGCTTTAATAGAGCTCACCTGGAAAAGTAGGGGGGTTTTGGTTTTTTTTTTTTTTTCTTCCTGCCTTTTGCCTTGCTTGCCTTCCTCCAAGTAATTAGCATTCCTAGGTAATCACACCCATATTTTAATTCATTTTAGGTCGTGATCCTAATGATAGCGACATTTTGTTGACATTTATGTTTTCTCCATAGTATCCATTGCAGTGTCCTCATGCTGAAAAATAATCACAATTATTTACCAAAAAAAATATCATATTGGAAAACAATGTAAAAAATAGTAAGGTTACAAAAGATGTCAACAGCATAATTAAGCAAGCTTCCACCGAAGGACATATACAGTACATATCTATTTTCCCTAATTAATTATTTGATAAATTTACTATAAGCACATAAACATTTATGAAAACTAGTATTAGGTCATAAATTAATATGCTACGCTGTTATACTTTAATGCATGTTTTCCAATAAACTTTTTTCTTAAGTTCTTTATAGTTTTTGTTGCTATTGTAGGTGACTTGTTAATATAAGTTTCATTTTATAGCTGTTATTAGGAGCTTCGTAGGTGATGCTAGTGGTAAAGAATCAACCTGCCAATGCAGGAGATGAAAGATGCAAGTTTGATCCTTGGGTCAGGAAGATTCCCTGGAGTAGGAAATGGCAACACACTCCAGTATTCTTGCATGGAAAAGTCCATGGGCAGAGGAGGCTGGCGGGCTAAAGTCCACGAGGTTACAAAAAGTCAGACACAACTGAGCGACTGAGCACATAATTGTTGTTGGACTGTACTTTTAGATATTAGCTTCTGAATATTCTTATCAGTTATGAGAATATATTTTTAGCTTCTCTCTGGATTCTACATGCACTCAGACTTTATGGATTTCTGGAAAAAATAGGGGCATGAGACTTCTTGGAACCAGCTGTGACTTTCTTAGTGGAGAGTGACTACACTGTTCCGGAGTTCTTGTTCCAAACACTTAGCATGGTGATGCAGCTTTGAAGCCATCTCCCTGGCCCTTTCCTGCAGTGCTCATGGCAGCATTAGCCCCAGCCTCACGCTCCAGTTTCCACCATTCTAAATACATTCAGTAGAATGACAGGAGGGTTATGAATAGCTCTTGAAAGCAAGCACAGTTATGTGGAAAACCTCTTTTAGAAAGGAAAAAATCAACTCTTATCCATTTAGCTAATTGACATTAATGAATAGCTTTTTAATTCACTCACTCTTAAATTTAATTGCCACTTCACTGACACATTTGTTTAACATTTTTCTCTTGTTGTTTATATTTAGTGTCCTCAATATCTAAGGATTTTATCTAGAGATTACACTGAATATTCCCAAATAAACAAAATCCTTCTCATGTGGAATTAGATTGTTTAAGGACTATAGAATAAAGACATTCTAGGAATTAAACATTAAGTATGGACAGACCTAGGTATAACAGGATGATAAAAGACTATAAAGTCCCCCATCATGAGCATAATCTAGATGTAGAGGCTGGAGTGGATAGTATGTGGAAGAATAATAACAAGGAAATATACTCACAAAAACATTGCCTGAGAATAGATATTGATTTGAACTCTGAACAAACTAACACTTAAGTATCACATTCATCAATTTTATTTTAAGCAATAAGCTGCATTTTCTGTATATTAACAGAATGATTACCAAAATATTTTGTTAACATGTATAATATTATTTCAAAATTGTCATTTTAAAATTAAAAACGTGAAGCGCAAAGGAAGTGCTGTGGCACACAATTTTCTTTTGGAAGTCATGAGAGGTCTGAATACCAGACACAGGTCTAGTGAGTTTTGGGCAAAATATAGGTCTATCTCATCTGATAGTAGCTGTATAGTTAAATGCTAGTTAGATAAGTGCCCTCAAATAAATACATGGATCTGTGCTTTAGTTCACTCATCTATAAAATGACTCTCATAAACTTAATCTAATTCTCAATACTATCCAGTTGGTGATTTGGGGGTATTTCTAGAAGAAATTATATATCCATTCATTTATCAGAACCCTTTTGAATGCTAATAATATACCACTCCTCAGAACAAAAAGGATAAAGTCTCAGCTTCATGAAGCTCATGGTCTATTAAGGGTAAACTGATAAATATATAACATTCCAGGTACCAACAAGTGTTTAAAATATACACACACACATGAAAATTTAATCACTAAGGTCTGGGGTTCTATTCTACCAAGGGTGAACAAGAAGCCAGCTGAGCAGAGGTGTGAATGAAGCAGATCAGTGATTGAGGTGGTTAGTATGGTAGAGAGTGATCCAAGCAAAGCAACAGGCCAGGACAAGTGTTCCAAGTAAGAACCAAGAATGGCATGTGTAAAGGACAGCAAGAAAAGCAATGTGGTTAAGAAATGTAAATGAGGGAAAGAGGAGAGGTAATGGGTCCATAACTCATAGGATTTTACTTTGAACTGCATTGCAAGCCATGAGGAATTCTTAGAAGGAGAGTAACATGGTCTTATTTAGTGTTAACAGGATCACTCAGGCTGCTGTGTGAGTTGGGACTGGGACTGGGAGGATTCAAGGAAACTGTCCTATTGTTGTCGCTTAGGTGAGCCATGCCATGTAGGGCCACCAAAGACAGACAGGTCATAGAGTGGAGAGTTCTGACAAAACGTGATACACTAGAGGAGCAAGTGGCAAACACCCGAGGATACTTGCCATGAGAACCTCATGAGCTGTATAAAAAGACAAAAAGATATGACACTGAAAGATGAGTCTCCCGACGGAAGGTGTCCAATATGCTACTGGTGAAGAGTGGAGGACAACTACCAATATCTCCAGAAAGAATGAAGTGGCTGGGTCAAAGCGGAAACAATGCTCAGTTGTGAATGTGTCTGGTGACGAAAGTAAAATCTGATGTTGCAAAGAACTGTATTGCATAGGAACCTGGAATGTTATGTCCATAGATCAAGGTAAATTGTACATGGAGATGGTAAGAATAAACATCAACATCTTAGGAATCAGTGAACTAAAATGGATGGGAATGAGAGAATGTAATTCAGATGGCCATTATGTCTATTACTGTGGGCAAGAATCCCTTAGAAGAAATGGAGTAATCCTCATCATCAAATGAGTCCAAAATGCAATATTTGGGTACAACCTCAAAAACAACAGAATGATCTCAGTTCATTACCATGACAAGCCATTCAGCACTACAGTAATTAAAGTCTATGCCCCTGCCACCAATGCTGAAGCTGAAGTTCGTTTTTTGTTCTATGAAGACATAGAAGAACTTCTTGATCTAATACCAGAAATAAGAAGTCCTTTTCATCATTGGGGATTGAAATACAAAAGTAGGAAGTCAAGAGATACCTGGAGTAACAGACAAGTTTGGCAGTGGAGTACAAAGGAAGCAGGGCAAAGGCTAACTGAATTTTGCCAAGAGAATGCACTCTTCATAGCAAATGCCCTTTTTCAACAACAGAAGAGATGACTTCAAACATCAGTTCATTTCAGTTCAGTCACTCAGTTGTGTCTCTTTGCGACTCCAAGAATCGCAGTACACCAGGCCTCCCTGTGCATCACCAATTCCTAGATTTCACTCAGATTCACGTCCATCGAGTCAGTGATGCCATCCAGCCATCTCATCCTCGGTCGTCCCCTTCTCCTCCTGCCCTCAATCCCTCCCAGCATCAGAGTCTTTTGCAATGAGTCAACTCTTCGCATGAGGTGGCCAAAGTACTGGAGTTTCAGCTTTAGCATCATTCCTTCCAAAGAAATCCCAGGGCTAATCTCCTTCAGAATGGACTGGTTGGATCTCCTTGCAGTCCAAGGGACTCTCAAGAGTCTTCTCCAACACCACAGTTCAAAAGCATCAATTCTTCAGCACTGAGCCTTCTTCACAATCCAACTCTCACATCCNTTGAAATTTGATAACAGAACAGATTTTAAAACTTCTTTAAGAGTTCAAAATTGTTTAGTACTTGGGGACTAAGTGTATCTTCTTTCCTCTGTGTAATTATTAGGCATTATAGTAATTATACCTGAAGTCATACAGATATTTAGTTAACTACTTAGAAACTATGGGGTGTCAAGTAGCATTCACTGTTACTGTTAACTAATATTTACGAATAGCATTATAGTTTGTCCAGTATTTATAAAGTTGCTCACTCACTATAGACAAAACAGTTATTGCACTATTACCTAAGAATTGTGGCCTGGGATATGATCAATCTTCAACAAATGATAAATTTTCTATTGTTTATCTTTAGCAACTATTACAAAGAGGAATATTTTAATTCATGGTTCACAAATAGAACTGGCTCAAAAGTCAAGTGACTTGCCTAATTTACAGCACTAATTTTCAGTTGAGAATCTGAATCTAGATGATATAGTACCAAATTGTATACCCTTATCATTACTTCCCTGATAGGTCAGTTGGTAAAGAATCTACCTGCAATGCAGGAGAACCCTGTTAAATTCCTGGGTCAGGAGGATCCGCTGGAGAAGGGATAAGCTACCAACTCCAGTATTCTGGCCTGGAAAATTCCATGGACGGTAAAGTCCATGGGGTCAAAAAGAGTTCGACGTGACTGAGGACTTTCACTTCACATCATACCTCTGTATCATCACCTAATCCATAATCTATGAAAAATGACTAAACCATCATGGAAAGGGGGCAATATTAGAAGTTCAAAGATTCACATCCTGCTGGTAACTCTATGCATCATGTACCATTTACTTTTACTAATAATCTATTTCTTTTCCAAGACTACATATTGCTTTAATTTCTATAACAACTATGTTTTCCTGTGTTATTTAAATCAAAGGTATCTTGTTGTTAATTAAACTACAGTTTGAAGAAGACATACACTATATGTGAGGTGCTGCAAAGATAGGGTCTTCATTATCATTTTCTAGTTTCATCCTCACTCCAACCTTAGGAAGTAAATAATATTATCCCCCATTTACTAGGGGCTTTCCAGGTAGTGCTAGTGGTAAAGAAACCTGCGTGATAATGCAGCAGACATAGAGACGTGGGTTCAGTCCCTAGGTCCACAAGATCCTCTAGAGGAGGACATGGCAACTCACTCCAGTATTCTTGCCTGGAGAATCTCATGAATGGAGGAGCCTAGTGAGCTACAATATATAGGGTCACAAAGCATCAGACAGGACTGAAGCACGCACATTTACTAGAGAAGGAAATTCAGGTTTAGGGTTGCTTATCAGGTACACACACTTAGTAGTAAAGTTATGATTCTGAGCCAAATCTGAGTTGTCACCACCAAACATTGCCTTGAGGAAATGATGAAGAAACATGTTAAAGAGCTCTTTTGAAAAAAATAAAATAAAACATTCTCAGGTCTTTAATACACTGATATACAATGAGCATCACTAGATGATGGTATATTATACACTACTACTTATATTTCTTTAATGATAAGACTTTTTTCAGAACATCTTTTGGAAATATTATTCTTAATTTTGTATATTTTAGGAAATAGATGATTTCTAAGAAAACTTCCAACTCTAATAACTTTAGTTTTATTCCTAACATTTTACTACCTGGATCTCTCTTTTATTTCTATCTAAATCTTATTTTTAACCAAGACCGGTCTCAAGTTTCCTCTATGTGAAATGATATCATATAAACACAGAGATATTTATTGGTGTCATTGGGCATCAATTGCAAAAGAACATAAAACAAAAAGCATTTATTTCTGAACGGTAATAAGTACTGTGTGAGTTTAAATAACATCATAGATTGTATCATCAATTAGAAAACCCATGTAAGCTTTTCTAACTTAAATGTATCTTTTAAATAATGGAGAGGTAAATGAAAGAATTTAGCAAGTGAGATGAAGCCTAAGCTAAGTGGGAGAATTTTAAGACATATCCTTGAACTAAACAAAATCTCCAAACCCAACTTTGCGCTCTTTGTTTACTCTCATGTGCTCTGAGGTTTTTCTGAGATAAAATTTTGAGCCAAATAAAATTCATTTTTCCCAACAAGCTGAGCTTTTCATTTCCAATTTGTTTACTTTTGAAAATGGGTTGGAGGTTTTCTGAGACTTTCCCCAGCTGAGACCTCATATTGTGAGTGACACTATCTCCTTTCATCATCTGCACTCATCTCTGAACCATGAGGTCATGTGGAGCATTATGACAGATAGAACCTGACACACCCTGTCGTGGAGCCAGATGCACCAGCTGGGAAGCCTATAGAGCAACAAGCTTCATCTACGGGCAACTTGGAAGTTAAAAACTGGTCTTTTCTGTTGTTTTTTGGGGAACAATTTACCTGAATTACAGAGAACTTTTTCCAAATCTAAGCCAAGCAAATGATTGAGAACCAGCTCCATGTTCACTTTTGAATGAAAGATTCTGGGATGATCCTGTATATATATCCTCTTCTGATTCCATTTAAAATAAAAAGGAAAAGTTACTTTTCTCTCTTCATATTGAAAGATTAAAAAAAACTATTAGACTGGCATATTCTTAATAAAGCTCAAACAGTATTTCAGTCATCAGGTTTTAGTAAGTTTCTTTAAACAGTACAAATATTGCTTTTGCACTGATTTCTATTCAAGTATTACAAGGAAAATGGTGGGTTTTCTCAGTGGCCTATGGAGTAACTTGTATTTTGTGTAGAGAGGTGGGGGCAAAATGTTTTCACGTGGCTATTAGCATTTCCTTCTTTTAGGGGGACCTGATAATGTTACCATGAAAAAAATCTCTGCCCAGGGATTAAGTTGAATGACCTTTTTCTGACTGTCTTATCAGTTTTTAAAAAATTGTGTTGCAATATAGTTGATTTACAATGTTGTGTTAGTTTCAGGTGTACAGAAAAGTGATTCAGCCATGTATATATATATATATATATACATTCTTTTTTTGATTCTTTACCCATATAGACCACTTTAGATTACTGAGAAGAGTTCCCTGTGCTATAGAATAGGTCCCTGTTGGTCATCTATTCTATGTATAATAATGTATGTATGTCCATCCCAAGCTCCAAATCCACCACTCCTCCCATTTTCCCCTGTAGTAAACATGTTTGCTTTTGAAATATTTCTGTCTTGTAAATAAACTAATTTGTATCATTTAAAAAAATTAGATTCCACATACAGGTGATATCATGTGGTATTTATCTTTCTCTCTTTGATTTACTTCATTTAGTATGATAATCTCTAGGTCTATCCATGTTGTGACAAATAGCATTATTTTGTTCTTCTTTATGAATGACTAGTATTCTATCATATATATGCATTGTTGCTGCTGCTGCTAAGTCGCTTCAGTCATGTCCGACTCTGTGTGACCCCATAGATGGCAGCCCACCTTCCCTGGGATTCTCCAAGCAAGAACACTGGAGTGGGTTGCCATTTCCATCTCCAATTCATGAAAGGGAAAAGTGAAAGTGAAGTCACTCAGTCATGTCCGACTCTTAGCGACCCCATGGACTGCAGCCCACCAGGCTCCTCCACCTATGTGATTTTCCAGGCAAGAGTACTGGAGTAGGGTGCCATTGCCTTCTCCAGTTATATATGCACTACATTTTCTTTATCCATTCCTCTGTTAATGGACATTTAGGTTGCTTCCATGTCTTGGCTATTGTAAATAGTGCTACAATTAATACTGAAGTAAATGTATATTTTCTTTTTTTTTCTTTTCCTCCAGATTACTTCTTTTATTTATTTATTTATTTATTTATTTTTTTAAATTTTACTTTACAATACTCTATTGGCTTTGCCATACATCGACATGAAT
>SJYV01002345.1:250882-270492 GCA_006410875.1 Neotragus pygmaeus | reverse complement strand
CCT
Source organism: Neotragus pygmaeus (assembly GCA_006410875.1). Taxonomy (NCBI): domain Eukaryota; kingdom Metazoa; phylum Chordata; class Mammalia; order Artiodactyla; family Bovidae; genus Neotragus; species Neotragus pygmaeus. The sequence goes on along the minus strand of SJYV01002345.1, from coordinate 270,489 downwards.
TATGACCCAGCAATCCCACTGCTGGGCATACACACCAAGGAAACCAGAATTGAAAGAGACACATGTACCCCAATGTTCATCGCAGCAGTATTTATAATAGCCAGGACATGGAAACAACCTAGATGTCCATCAACAGATGAATGGATAAGCAAGCTGTGGTATATATTTTCAAAATATGGTTTCCTCTGGATATATGGCCGGGAGTAGGATTACTGGATCATATGGTAGTTCTATTTTTAGTTTGGAGGGAACTTTCATATTGGTCTTCATAGCGGTTGTACCAGTTTGCATTTCGACCAACAGTTCAGGAGGGTTCTCTTCTCTTCACACCTTCTCCAACATTTATTGTTTGCAGACTTTTTGATGATGGTCACTGTGACCTGTTTTTGTTTTTGTATTTTTGCCACCTGATGTGAAGAGCTGATTCATTAGAAAAGACCCTGATGCTGGGAAAGACTGAAGGCAAGAGGAAAAGGAGATGACAGAGGATGAGATGGTTGGATGGCATCACCGACTCAATGGACATGAGTTTGAACAAGCTCCAGGTTGATGATGCACAGGAAAGCCTGGTGTGCTGCAGCCCATAGGGTTGCAAAGAGTTAGACACAACTGAGTGCCTGAACTGAACAGAAGTGATTGTAACATATGCAAGGTGATATTTCATTGTGGCTTTGATTTGCATTTCTCTGTTGAACATCTTTTTATGTGTTCATTTTTTTTGGTGATCTATATGTCTTTCTTAAGAAATATCTGTTTAAATCTTCTACCCATTTTTTGATTTGGTCATTTATTTTTCTGAGATAGAACTGCATGAGCTATTTGTGTAATTTGGAGATAAATTTCTTATTGGTCACTTTGTTTGANCTATATGTCTTTCTTAAGAAATATCTGTTTAAATCTTCTACCCATTTTTTGATTTGGTCATTTATTTTTCTGAGATAGAACTGCATGAGCTATTTGTGTAATTTGGAGATAAATTTCTTATTGGTCACTTTGTTTGAAGATATTTTCTCCCATTCTGTGGGTTGTCTTTTCATTTTGCTTATGGTTTTCTTTACTGTGCAAAAGGTTTAAGTTTAATTAGGCCCCATTTTTTTTTAATTTTTGTTTTTGTTTTCATTACTCTGGGAGATGGATCCAAAAAGATATTTCTGTGATTAACTTCAAAGCATGTTCTACCTATGTTTTCCTCCAAGAACGTTTTTGTGTCTGACTTACATTTAGGTGTTTGATCCATTTTGATTTTACTTTTGTGTATGGTGTTAGAGAATGTTGTAGTTTCATTATTTTACATTGCAACTGTCCAATTTTCCCAGAACAACTTATTGAAGAGACTATCTTTTCTTCATTTTTTATTTTTGTCTCTTTTGTCATAGATTGATTGACTATAGGTGAATGAATTTATTTCTGGGATTTCTATCCTTTTCCATTGATTTATATTTCTGTTTTTGCACTAGTATGATATTGTTTTGATTACTGTAGGTTTGTAGTATAGTCTGAGGTCAGGGAGCCTGATTTTTCTCCAGCTCCATTTTTATTTCTCAGTACTGCTTTGGCTATTTGGGATCTTTTGTGTTTCCATACAAATTTATTTTTTTGTTGTTGTTCTAGTTCTGTGAAAAATGCCATTGGTAATTTAGTCCTACTATTAAATTATTTTGACATTATTAAAATGCATCTCCATTCTAAATAGGAATACTTACCTCCTTGAACACCGGGGAAATGAATTTGAACTTTGGCCGTTCTATTACCTCCTCTGTTCCAGCAGCCCTAAATTCAACACAAAAGCAAGATTCCCTGTGGGAAATGCCTCTGAAAGCTATATAATAGGGCATATTGTCCCAACATAAGCAGCTGAACTTTTTCTCTGCTTCTTTATTCCAATTTTTAATTATCTTTTTCCATTCAACATCTGAATCCAAAGAAGGTATCCTTTCTCTTATCTCACCACCCCACTACCAATCAATAAAGCAAAATGGATCAACTTTAGGTTAGTATGAGTGAGTGTTAGCCAATACTTCTATAGATATTTAAGCCATTTCTCTAATCATGGAAACAAAAAGTCCTGGAACCCCCATTAAAGGAAATATAAAACTTCATTGAATGAGACAAAAATGGAAAATTGTGTGACCTAAGGAAGCACATTTCCTTAGGACACTTCTAAAAAAGGACATTCTAATTGGGATAGTATAAAAAAGAATTCAGTTCTTACTCTATACATTAATTCAACATAAACTCTGCCTATAAAATGTTTCCCATTTAAGAGTAAAAGCCTTGGTTTCTGGAGGTTTGCAGAATGAACTCTATTCAGAATAACATTTTTGCTGTCAGTAAATGTCAGCAAGTTGAGAGTTGTCTATCTCTATTCTTTCAGCCTTCAACTGCAGATAAAAGAAAAGCAAACCTAAGGGAAAATGTATGAGCTACCTGTATTGAAAAGCCTTGCTCATTTTATCTTCTCTGTGTCCTCTCTGGGCATCCACAAGTTCTGCAGTGTTTTTCTAAAGCTGCTTAAGGTTGAGCATCCATTCATACTACTTTGAAATTGATACAGTCATAGCTTTTCCAAAATGACCTGCCTATTAGGTCCAGGCCTTTCTACTCCCTATCTCAGGGGAAATAATCAGACCAGCTTCCTTTTCTTCTTTCTGTACTTTATTATGTGTTTCAAGGTTGAGAAAAATACAGAATTAATGATTTTCCTTTAAAATATGACACAGCTATTTCTTGCCCACAGAGTAGATACCATAGATTTTCCCTGGGCCTTGATTGTGATACTAGATGAAGTTAATTTTAATGCATCAATTTGAGACTGTTTGACTCCTCTACTCTTTGCAGGCATAATTCACTTCCTTCTTTACATATATCCTGGCTGAAATTTTAAAACAGTGTGTTTGTTTCCTTTTAAGCACAATACACAAAACCAAATTCAGTGGCAGCTTTATCTACCCAGAAGGCAAGACAATTTGAAACCCAAGACAAAATACCTATTTTAATAAAATATTTTTTAAAAATAAAGCTTTATCAGGTTTTGCCTGGGATATTCATCAAACATAGGAAATGATATTGGTAACTTGTTTTTATCATTGAAGCTTTTTGTACTTTGATTTTAATTTATTTTGGTGATATGGCTAATAGAAAAATTCCTACATTTTTATATGATCATATCAAAATGTATAAATCTCATCTACTATAACATACATTTTCAGGGCACTCAAGCTTTTGTTGGATAAAACTGGGCCACTTTTCCTAGTATCAGGAAGATATATCTTTGATCCAGATTAATGTATAACCAAAGGAAAAGATATTTTCTAATGGTGACTTTTAATTTTCACTTTTATGAATATATTGACTAGCATGACATAACTTTTAATAAAATGCTGAAATAAATAGTGTTTTAGCTGTTTTAATTCAAACTGAAGCCAAAAGTGGTTGTAGGCACTGCTGACCTCATGAGAAAGCTAGTTATTTCAAATGAAATGAGGGAGCATGAAATACAGAGATTAAGATCACAAATTTTAAAATTAGCTATATTTTGCCAGTCATTAGCTGTTATTTAACCCCCATGATTTCCCTAGATTGGGAAGATCCCCTGGTGGAGGGCATGGCAACCCACTCCAATATTCTTGCCTGGAGAATCCCATGGACTGAAGAGCCTGTGGGCTACAGTCCATGGGGTCACAAAGAGTCAGACATGACTGAGCAACTAAGCATGCACACAACCCCCACGATCCTCAGTTTTCCTATTTTTATGGTAAGAATAGTAATGTGCAGATGAAGCAGATTCGTGTGAGATAATATAGATCCTAGCATATAAAAAACACTCAAGAAACTATTAATACCACATTTTATATTTATAACACTTGCTGAGTACATAGAAGAGTTCCCCCAAATGCACTGGTATCAGATGATGATTCTAGACTCTTAGCTTAAGTCTTATCATTCAGAAACATAATAACCAATGTATCCAAACAGTCCTTCAACCTCATACTCTCTACAGGCATGAGAGAGGGCCATCGGCATTTTAAGCTTCCCTTTTACTCATATTCTGCAGTCCGGACTGAGCTTTACCTCAGATGTGGTTACCAAATCATGACCAACTTGAGACAGTTCTACCCACAGACTCACTCCATGTTCTAGTTCTGACAAACCATGGGTTTATGCTGGGCAGGAAGAATGAGTCGTCAAGGCCAAGTTAGGATTTCCATTGTATGAAAGACAGCAGAGACCATAACAATGCTAACCCCCAGAAGTAGGAGCCCCCAGCCCTCTGCCCACTGCATCTTCTATGTGTTCAGTGTTGCCAAAGAAGACTCAATAATGTGCTGGTTGGAGGAAGCCTTACTCACAGAAAGGAGAAGAGGTGGAGCAAGATCAATGTGTGAATTCTGATTGCAAGCACAAGGCAGGGGAACTCACTACCCTTCTTGTGCTACAGACAAAGATCTCTTTACCTTGGGCAGGGAGTGCAAATTGATTGGTGGACTTGTCTATACAACAAATGTGTAAGTAATTCACGGGAATTCACCATGTACCCAGAATGTGGGAAAGTTTCCTGCTAATAAAGAAAAATCTGGAGCCAACTGACACCTCAACGTCTTCCATATTAGGGAATGAATGTTCCAGTCCTAGGACATTAATTGGGCTGTCCCAGAGAGAAGGGTGGCAGGTTAAGCAATGACTGCTTACCCAACAGTGTGTGTGTGTGTGTTNAAATCTGGAGCCAACTGACACCTCAACGTCTTCCATATTAGGGAATGAATGTTCCAGTCCTAGGACATTAATTGGGCTGTTCCAGAGAGAAGGGTGGCAGGTTAAGCAATGACTGCTTACCCAACAGTGTGTGTGTGTGTGTGTGTTTAATGGTGATGGAAAGACAAGTTCTCTGACTTAGAAGTGAAACTCTTCTTACTAAATTACCAGGCCTTTGAACTCATGTGTCTCCTAAGTAAGCAATTCCTATCATCAAATTTTATTTTCTGTCTTTATGATTGTATTTCACTCACCTCTAATTCCCTATTTCTCTTGGTTCTCATTAACTTCTTTCATTTTTTTGTTTATTAGTCCCTTGAGAAAATTGTGCTTTCAACATATTTTAAACAGTAACAAGTTCGTATGTATTTACTCACCAAGCAATCATTAAGAAAGCCTCTAGGATGTGCAAAGAAGCATACTAAGGATGGGCAAGTGTACAAGACTAAATAAGATAAAGCTACTGTCCTTAAGGATATCAAACTGAGAAAATAGAAAAGTGTTTACACCTAAGAATAACAAAAAGCAGATTCTGATTAATTTCATAATTGTCTCATCTTACAGTAATTGATTTCATGGACTCCAGTCTTACCTTGCTTTACTGTATATCTCATCCTGGAATCATATTGGTCTTAAAAAAAAAAAATTCTTCATGGGCTGCCTTTTGTTATCAAGAAAAACTTCAAACTCCATAGCATGGAGTTTCATGATTTGATTTGATTTTCATGATTAGATCTCAGTTTAGATCTGTTGCACTTCTTGCCCTCATCTCTCTCAAACCCCACCCCACTTTCTGTTTACTTATCTCCATCACAGAAACTACATTCTGTTTATTACTTCATCCTTAGCACCTACCAGTACCTGGCCCATTGAAGCCAACTGATAATTTTTTTTTTTTAATTAAGGGGGAAAGTGATGTGCCTTTTAATATCGAATTCAAAGTTCTGGCATAAGATTCCATCCAAGCTATTCAACAGGTAACTGGAAATGTGGGTTAATGCTTGACATAGAAATCAAGACCCATTATACACAGTTATTTGCAGATATATGGTCCTTTAAAGTATAGTAATAAACAGGAAACCAGGAAGAGTGTTAGATGTTAAGTTAAACAAAAACAAGGTTCTTTACTCCAGGACTTGTAAAAGAGTCTAATATGCTTTGGTAAGTTACCAAGAAAAAGATATAATTTGTAGTATTTTCCAAATTTATTCAACAAAATAGCACCTTTCTCACCGGTTATTATTGATTTATAAACATTTTGAAAGAGAGAAAGAAAGAAAGCAAACAAGAAGTGGTCAAAAAGTAGAAGGAGAACCAGGTGAGTGAAGCATCTTGAAAATAAAAGGATCAATTTTAAGAATAAGTTGGTGTTCAGTAAACCGAATAATGTTGAAAGATCAAGGAGAAGTAGCCTGGCATAAGTATTTTCAACAAATAAAATATAACCAACTTGGAGAATGGAGTAGACTAGAAGAGAGTGAGAAAAGAGTAAAAGAGAAGCAGGAACAAAATGAGACAGTGTCATAGATGGGACAGCAGCTGTGGAACTGACTACAGCCATCCTGCACTGGCCCAGTAGTATGAAGGAGGTGATACCACCACTTTCAGCTTCCAGCTACAAGAGCCACACAAAATGGGCCAGTTAAGATTGCAATCTTAGTTCATTCAATACATAGAAATGCTGCCCAACACAGAATCTGGATAATGGTTGTGCCTGTTAGAGTTATATAACTGATACACGGTAGTCCCCATATTGAGTTTATTTATTTATTTTTGACAGCCTAATTCATTAGAAACAGGCACATTGAGTGTTAACATTCCAAAATCATTTGCTCAGGGACAAATAACAAATGTGACCCCAGAGAGACTGCTGACTGCCAACATACCTGTACTTATTTTATATTCTGCATCTATTCACCCCACTTCCATTCCATTTTATGTGTCATTTCTGTTTTATTTCACTTTCTCCTTTAGAATCAGGCCTTTGGTGAGTCTCATTTTCTGCTTATTTTCCACTCTCCTTTATTCTCCCTTCTCTCTGACCAAAAAATACAGTATAGCAGACAGACTCATTCATCTCTAGAACCTTATCTAGGGGAGCATATGTTTCTTTTCTTTGAGGTCAGATTAACTATTCCGTATATGTAACACAAAGAAGAAATATGCATTGGCAGCAAATTCTGCTATGGTAAACCATCATTTCTGTCCACTATATTAAGCCAATTTAACATGCTTAAACATGCCTTTTGTCATAGATAACAAAAGCAAAAAGCAGGTGATCTCTGGTTAATAAATCATTTTCTGATGCAGAGAGACTGCTTGGGAAATATGATGCCAGACATTTAAGACTATTCTCTAAAGAATTTTAGTGATGAGTTCACTCAATTTCCTCATGATTAAAACTACTAATATTTTAACAAAGGACAGTTAAAGGTGCAAGAGGAGTAACTAAATTTAAAAACAAACTTACTAAGTAGCAGAAACAGAAGACTTTTTATTTGCAGAAGGGCTTATGGGATAAATTATTTCACAGAGAAGAATAATGGGAAGATATAAAACTGAAGTATTTCATGAGGATATGAATTCCAAGAAATGTTATCTTCTATACCTCCCCCCCAAAATCCCAAGCCTTCAATCTTTATTTGAAATTCCATTTTTATTAATTTAAGTAAAAGGCATTTATTCATTGCTAATAGGGCTATAAAAGAGCTTCCCCAGTCGTTCAGCAATAAACAATCCACCTGCAATATAGAAGCCACAGGAGATGTGGGTTTGATCCCTGGGTTGGGAATATTCCCTAGGGGGAAGGGTTGGCAACCCACTCTGGTATTCTTGCCTGGAGAATCCCATGGACAGATGAACGTGGCAGGTTATAGTCCATAACATAGCAAAGACTCAGACATAACTAAAGCCACTGAGCATGAATGCATAGTAATAAGACTATTGTGTTTTCTCCAAGAGTACATTATAAAGTACTTACCATAAAAGGCAAAATACCTCAACACCAAAAATGAGGGGAAAAAAAAAAAAAAACAGAGAAAGAAAAGCAAACTTCTGCAGACTACTACATGTTCAGCTAAAATGGCCATCTATTATTTGACCACACATGCACAAAGGCACTAAGCTATTATAGCAAAACCTTGTCAAATGCCAGGTTCTTAGTGTTCACTGCCAGATATTTGAGATGATAGCATAAACAGAACTAAGTATTCACACTCCTCTATTTAATTTTATTACACTATGAAAAAAACCATTGATACTATATATTCATTGATGTTTGGTAATATATGCATTCATTTCAGATAGAACATTTTCAGGTCTGGTGATATGTTTAGAAATACATCTTCAGGTGGTCTGGGAAGAATTTTCTGGCCCGTTTTTTTTATTTCTCCTCCCACCCAGCTGGTATATGACTTTTAGAGTTTGGACATGCTTCCAAACTGGGCAAACTCAGACTAAGGGGAGTAAAGCTTTTGAACACACAGGTGGCACTGTATGCAAAATCTTCTGTTGCCATGTTTACTGATGAATGTAGGGGTGTGACAAACAGCCCTGGCCAGATAACATAGTCATCTCTAATCTCTGAAAATGACATTGTTTCCTAATAAATGAGTAACATTGTAAAATACCATCGCCCATATGGACACCTTGAGGAAAATCGGGTTGAGTGGCATTTAGGATGACATAACAAGCTGTTCTTTGAAAAGAGCTGTCTATAGTTAGCAGAGACAAATAGCAAATCTCTGACTAGTGTGTAGCTTACTACTGTCTCTATAACAACATGCTATATTTATATAAATGCTTTAGCCTTACAGTAATTAGGTCAACTTGGCTAAATGCACTTATAGTAACCAATGGCACTTATGTGCCAGTTAATGTGCAAATCCTAAATATTCATTGTCTCTTATATGAGACTGTTGAGCTGAGACAGCAAATTATTTAGCATGCCCTTCATGACTGTATTTTTATTAGCTTTATTAATGGAAAGAGTGCTACTTTGAAACATCTCTTTGAGGCCAGTTCTATTCCATACAATTATTACCTTTACTATCTTTTAAAGTAAATATTTATTAAACACATACTAGTGCAGCCATTGTTCTAAATGTTTTACTCATTTAATGTTACTCATATTAACAATAAAGCCATAAAATTTTATTATTATTTCCATCTTACAGATGTGGTAACTGGGAGCAAAGACATTGTTTACTAGATAATTACACATGTGATAGGAGGCACAGACAGGACTTGCACCCTGGCATTCTGGATGTTCTTAACCATTAATGCATCGCTTCTCTTAAAACTCTGAAATAGCTGACTTCTTAGATTTTTTTTTTTTTTCTTACCCAAGTAAGTAAGTAAGGAGATTTGTATTCTGGAAAGTACTATGCAAATAGTGGTGATTTATTCATCCATTCATTTATTCATTTACTCCTTTTTTCCACTATATAATAAAAGCATCAAAATCAGTAAAATGCTATTTAATCAAACCTTTGTATTGCTTCAGATGCTAGATTGACTTCTTCCTTCCTATCTAATAGCAAAGAGTCATTAATACTGATTCCAACCTATTCATTTTCAAATTATACTTTGCTAATCCAAATATAATTTTACATTTGCAAGCTATTTTCTGATCACTCTCTTAGGTTGCTGTTGCTAAGTCACTTCAGTCGTGTCCAACTCTGTGTGACCCCGTATACAACAGCCCACCAGGCTCCCCCATCCCTGGCATTCTCCAGGCAAGAACACTGGAGTGGGTTGCCATTTCCTTCTCCAATGCATGAATGTGAAAAGTGAAAGTGAAGTCGCTCAATCGTGTCTGACTCTTAGCGACCCCATGGACTGCTCCGTCTACCAGGCTACCTACCAGTCTCCTCCGTCCATGGGATTTTCCAGGCAAGAGTATTGGAATGGGGTGCCATTGCCTTCTCCGACTCTCTTAGGTACTTTTCACATATATCAATAAGATGCCCAGTTTAAAACATTTTAATTTAGCAGAAACTGCTTCAGTTTCTCTCAACTTCCTTACAAAGCTTGGAAAATAAACATCATTCATGAATTTAAAACAACCTAAAATCACCTGGATGTATATAAATTTCAGTTTACCTCAGAAATGCATATAGTTTAGTATCAGGAAATACATCAGTACAATTAATTATACCATTATGTTAAGGAAAAAAAGCAATATTCATAAACAGTTCCTATGAATAGTGAGTTCCTACTCCACACACAATCAGATATATCCTTTAAGTACATAATGCTTATCACATCACTCCTTTGCTCAAAATTCTCCCAAGACTTGTTACACATTTAGAATGAATTTCTAAGTCCTTACCATGTCCTTAAAAGGTTTTACTTGATCAGGTCCCAAATTATCTTGAGATATCATCTCTTAATCAGTCTCCATCTCATTCTTTGCTAGCTAAGACTCAACTCACCTGTACCCAATCAGAGCCCTTTATACTTAAAGATCATTTGGAGGCTGAACAACACGCTGCTGAATAACCAACAAATCACAGAAGAAGCCAAAAAATAAATCAAAATATGCATAAAAATGAATGAAAATGAAAACACAACAACCCAAAACCTGTGTGACACTGTAAAAGCAATGCTAAGGGGAAAGTTCATAGCAATGCAGGCATACCTCAAGAAACAAGAAAAAAGTCAAATAAATAACCTAACTCTACACCTAAAGCAACTAGAAAAGGAAGAAATGAAGAACTATAGGGTTAGTAGAAGGAAATAAATCTTTAAAATTAGGGCAGAAATAAATGCAAAAGAAACAAAAGAGACCATAGCAAAAATCAACAAAGCAAAAAGCTGGTTCTTTGAAAGGATAAATAAAATTGACAAACCATTAGCTAGACTCACCAAGAAACAAAGAGAGAAAAATCAAATCAATAAAATTAGAAATGAAAATGGAGAGATCACAACAGATAACACAGAAATACAAAGGATCATAAGAGACTACTATCAGCAATTTTATGCCAATAAAATGGACAACGTGGAAGAAATGGACAAATTCTTAGAAAAGTACAACTTCCCAAAACTGAACAAGGAAGAAATAGAAAATCTGAACAGACCCATCACAAGCATGGAAATTGAAACTATAATCAGAAATCTTCCAGCAAACAAAAGCCCTGGTCCAGACGGCTCCACAGCTGAATTCTACCAAAAATTTCAAGAAGAGCTAACACCTATCCTACTCAAACTCTTCCAGAAAATTGCAGGGGAAGGTAAACTTCTAAACTCATTCTATGAGGCCACCATCACCCTAATACCAAAACCTGACAAAGATGCCACAAAAAAAGAAAACTACAGGCNCTGTTTATAATAGCCAGGACATGGAAGCAACCTAGATGTCCATCAGCAGATGAATGGCTAAGAAAGCAGTGGTACATATACACAATGGAGTATTATTCAACCATTAAAAAGAATACATTTGAATCTGTTCTAATGAGGTGGATGAAACTGGAGCTGATTATACAGAGTGAAGTAAGCCAGAAGGAAAAACACCAATACAGTATACTAAAACATATATACGGAATTTAGAAAGATGGTAATGATAACCCTGTTTGTGAGACAGCAAAAGAGACACAGATGTATAGAACAGTCCTTTGGACTCTGTGGGAGAGGGCAAGGGTGGGTTGATTTTGGAGAATGGCATTGAAACATGTTTAATATCATATAACAAACAAATCACCAGTCCAGGTTCGATGCAGGATACAGGATGCTTGGGGCTGGTGCACTGCAATGACCCAGAGGGATGGGATGGGGGGGGATGCTGGAAGGGCTTTCAGGATGGGGAACACGTGTACACCCGTGGTGGATTCATGTTGATATATGGCAAAACCAATACAATATTGTAAAGTAATTAGCTTCCAATAAATAAATTTAAATTAAAAAAATCTTCTGCCTAAAAACACTTTGTATTTTATTTTCATGTAATTTTGCCCTCTCATTTTATTCAAATTTTGTCTAGTAACTCTCCACAGAGTGTTTGTTGGCACACATTAGAATATTAAAAATATAAACCCAAAGCAAGCAAAACATGGTAAAATGCCTGTAATTGAGCACAGTAATGAGTCCCCTATACAATTTGACTCTTCATAATTTATATATTAAGGGAATGTACATACATTTTAGTCAAGTCCAAATGATAAATATAAATTTTATGTCTTCCTAGATTAACAGACATTCTGGATAAGCAATAAAAATGTACATTTTGAAGTATACAGGTCTGCTCTATATGCCTCACATTTAATTCAGCCCAGACATCCATGCAGATCTGCAAAAATAATAAAGTGGAATGTTGAAACAAGCATCCACTTGGTTGAACAACATAAGGCAAATAGCCTAATGAAATGCACCCAACCTTCTTTCACAGCTGCACATAATACAACTGATGCTTCTGCAAATATTATAAGCTTGTGTCCACTTGCCTCTATCCACAAAGGACAGATTTTCTGACTTAACAAAATTAATACAATGGACATGCATCAGTATTTACAGTGCATTCACAGTGCAGCTGTACATTAAAATCTCTGGAATTAAGCTTTCATAGGATATCAGAAGTCTAAGCCTTGGACCTCAGGATTCCAGTGTATTGTACATATAAGGATATTCTTTAGTGATACTGATTCCTTAACATGTAATTGGGTTGAAAGATGTGAATAAAAATAGTTCTTTTTACAAAATTTGCTTGGTTGCTTGTGTAGATAGTTAGATTAATTATTTGTGCAATGTAATAGCAGTTCTAAATTCTTTCTGTCACTGAGAAGTTGTTGACATGAATTGTTGTCCTCTTTTCCAGTTGTGTATTTGGGTCAAATGAAGGGATGCTGTTGTCATAGATAACAGAGTTTCTAGCTAGATCAACACATCTCAGGTTTTCTTATAACTGATGTAGAAGGAAAGAAAGGCTAGTTTTGACCGCCCCGGACTTTTTTCATGTAAATTTGATTCTCAACAGATTTCTTTGGGAAACTATGTTACAGCAAACCCCTAAATTTGAATATGCTCTCAGAGCATCTCCCTAGGTCTTTGAAGTAACATAAATATATGGTGCCTCTGTCTGTACATCAAATTTCAGAAATAAGCAGGGAAAAAAAATAAACAAGAAGTGCTTACATTTGTGAGAGCACTTAATTTAAAGAAAAAAAATTTTTTTTCAGATATCACTGAAAAGTGGTGCTCACTTTCTCAGTCCAATCAGATCACAGGGGCAGTGAGCCAGTGCCCACAGCACCTTTTCCTACACTTGCATGACGGGATTCTCTCAAATCATTATTGCATGAGGAATGGGAAAAAGAAAAACACAAAACTTAGGAAACATCTGTCATTTTGGAATGAACAGATTTTCATCTATGTCACAAAAGCATAAATATATATCGAAAACTGCAACTGTATATATCCATGCTCTCCACATAATTTTAATAAATCTAGACAAGGAAAAGAACAAATCAATGCTGTCAAGTTCTAGAAAATTACTTTCTATAAGTTAATATACATTCTTATGAATATTTTAGTTTAGTGAAAGAGGTTAATGTAGTATATCACATATCTTTAGACATAAAGTTATTTCCAGTGAACTATTTCTCTGAATTCTTCTGAGAATCCCTTTTTGCCTTTTGTTTTCTCCCTCTTTGGGCCTGAAATTCAAATGTAATGACACTAACATGATATCATCACCCTAGGAGCAGAAAATTACAATCAAACAAGCCTTCTTTTGTATAAGAAAGTAATAAATTCCTATCTTGCTCTTATTACTACCATTTAATAAACTATCTAATCAAACCTAAACCAACAAATAAAAACAGGTGGAGACAGGGGAGGTATGAGTCCCTCCTTAGTGCACAAACAGGAAGTCTTCTTTGTATTGACTGCTGTGGTGAGTGTGTGAAAGATCCCATATACCTGCTCCCAGGGAGTCCACCCTGAGAAGAAAAATACACTGGCTAAGAATATTTTTCTTGTCTTGATATCTTTTTCCTAAAATGATCTTGAAGGTGCAATAACTTGAATTGACTTAGGGTTTTTTTTTTTTTAATGAGAAGCTAGAAACCAATTTCACATATGTCATTTTGGCTGTGGAGCAGAGATCAGGTGGTCTTAAAGATTTTCATTTTTATACAGGTTGTTTTTAAAAAGTCAACAAATACCTTTAAATTGCATTTTATTTAATAACTTAGGATCACATGGGGAAAAAAATTCACCTTTTCAAATGCTTTGACCAATAGAAATGACATAGCAGTTTTTTAAACAATGAAGAAAAAGTATATTTGAAAAACAATTAGAATCATCTTTCAACCATTTATATAATATGATTTATCTTAGGAATCTTAAGCAAATAGCAAAATGAAGTAATTCTTAGAATGTTTATTTTCTTTTATTTTAGATTTGCTTTTTGAAATAGATGTTTCTTAAATGTTTAAGAGCTAGGATTACTAAAATATATTCAGTATGTGAAATATTTTACATTGTCTTCATAGCAATGTTTAAACCTAAATACTGTACATAAATAACATCAGCACTTACCAAAGCTGATTGGCTGGTTTGTTTTGCCTTCATTCCACAATATATCTGTATTACACATATGTGAATACTCCAAATATAAAATTTCAAAATCTTCTGTAATGTAAAGAAAGAGGAAACATTTGTATATTTACAAATACAAGAAAACCATGGAAGATTTCACAGTCCACAAGCAGTTCAAGAGCACTGATAAAACCAAAAGAGCAATTTGCTAAGTTGCCAACATGGTTTGCTCTCCCTTAAGTTTTATTTTTATAAATGTCTTTCTGTATGTTTGGAAAGAAAAAGTGCAAAGGATGTTCGGGGATCATCTTACAATTCTTTTCCAGATGCCATTCATCTTCTTGCCTAGAATAAAGCTTCAGTACAGAATTAAAAGAGCCCCCTTGCTTAGGTTTAATTTGGATACCTTTACTCTTTAAGGAGCAAGACATTTTACACAGACAGTTAAAGATCCTGTTTGGAAAGCAGTTGGCAGGGGGATTCTTTCCCTCAGAGTTTTGAGTATTGAAGGTGTATCAATGTCAAATCTAACTGATTTGTTTTCCACGATTGATGGAGTTGAAGCCAACAAGTCCATAACATATCTCATCATTATAGCTTTCTCACTGTGGGGTTGATTGGTGCACCTGCCCATGTCAGACCAAGGGCCATCCAGATTTGTCTTTTTAGTCTCTCTGTTGCTCCTGCAGAGCAGAGCTGCCTCCCACCCTGAACATGAGTCTACCAACCATTGAGATGAAATATGGATTCATGAATCTGGTATCAAACAAGTTATGAAAACAAATTCATAAAGAAACCAGTATGACTAATTTTAAACATAATATAGGCAAAATAAAAACTGATCTTACCTATACATGGGCATATATACCTATAAAGTGAGCATAGACTTAAACTGCAATCTGGAGAAAGGCATAAGCTGTAAGATAGGAATAACTGCAAACTACTGATAAACTCTGAGACATAGACTTGAATGCAACAGTACATCACATGTAAAGAACCTATACTAAGAAAAACAACAGCTCTAGTGGCTGCACAACCAAATGTCATTGAAATACAGGCTTAGAAGTTCATAAGTTTAAGTAATATCAAATAAAAATGATAATCACTAAACATGTTCTGTATTCTTGGGACTATGCCAGTTCAGACAATGTAATCCCTTTCAGGGGGAACTATTCTGAGAGGAGTACACTGATGTGAGTTGATCAACATATGATGAAACATTGAGATCATTTTCTCATAGCAGAAGAAAAATTGCCTATCAAGACAATACCTTATGTTCAGATAATATAGTATGGTAAGTGCAAATACAGATATGCATGCATGTGTCTGTGTCTTGAGTCTGCATGTAGTGTATAAAAAACTACCAAATTAGCATTCTATATCAAGATCTGTTGTTCATTTGCTTGGTTGTGTCCCGCTTTTTGCAACCCCATGGACTGCAGAACGCCAGGCTTCCCTGTCGTTAACCATCTCCCGGAGCTTGCTCAAATTCATGTCCATTGAGTGGGTGATGCCATCCAACCATCTCGTCCTCTGTTGTCCCCTTCTTCTCCTGCCTTCAGTCTTTCCCAGCATCAGGGTCTTTGCTAATGAGTCAACTCTTCACACCAGGTGACCCAAGTATTGGAGCCTCAACTACAGCATCAGTTTTTCCACCGAATATTCAGGATTATTTTTCTTTAGGATTGACTGGTTTGATCTTCTTGCAGTCCAAGGGACTCTCAACAGTCTTCTCCAGCAACACAGTTAAAAAGCATCAATTCTTCAGTTATCAGCCATCTTTACGGTCCAACTGTTACATCCATACATGACTACTGGGAAAAAACCATAGCTTAGACTATACAGACCTTTGTCACCAAAGTAATATGTCTGCTTTTTAATATGCTATTTAGGTTTGTCATAGCTTTTCTTCCAAGGAGCAAGCATCTTTTAATGAAGTGATGGGACTGGATGACATGATCTACATTTTTTGAATGTTGTGTTTTACGCCAGCTTTTTCACTTTCCTCTTTCACTTTCATCAAGAGGCTCTTTAGTGGCTCTTTACTTTCCACCATAAGGGTGGTGTTATCTGCATATCTCCTGGCGATCTTGATTCCAGCTTGTGCTTCATCCAGCCCAGCGTTTCACATGATGTCCCCTGCATAGACGTTAAATAAACAGTGTGACAATATTCAGCCTTGATGTATTCCTTTCCCAATTTGGAATGAGTCCATTGTTCCATGTCTGGTTCTGTTTTTTCTTGACCTGCATACAGGTTTCTTAGGAGGCAAGTGAAGGGGTCTGGTATTCTCATGTCTTTAAGAATTTAGCATATTCAATGAAGCAGAAGTAGATGTTTTTCTGGGATTCTCTTGCTTTCTCTATGATGCAATGGATGTTGGCAGTTTGATCTCTGGTATCAAGATCTGAAAGTGCATAATTAATAATTTCACAAACCATATATATACATATATATATATATGTATATATATATATAACTGTAAATGTGAAATAAATAAAGCACCTGAGCAAAAATATAGCACCTAAGCAAACAACCTGAGTGTTTTTCAGCATAAAAATTCAGACCGAAAAAAATAATCAGGATGAACTAGAGTCTTAAAGTTTTGTTTTTTTCATTTTTTGGCATGCAATCTTAATTTTAACATCAACAATTAACCAACTTAACTTATCATGGTCAATTGGCTTTCCATCCCAAGGGCCACTATATAGGATGGCAGGAGGTTTCCTCTTGGAAACTGTGCCAGTTTCACTGTGGAGCAGATGGCAAGTCAACTGGGTTTAGGTGGGTAGTCTAGATAATGCCATATTAAGTGACATCATCCTTCAGGAAGTCAATATCATTGGACACTGATGCCACCTTGATATACTACAAGGCTATCTCCTTGCTTTCCATTAGACCTGTTGCCACTGACAATGAAAATAGAAAAACTTAGGCAGTGATCGAGATATTCAAACAGTAAACTCCTGAAGATTTATTTCAAAATACCCTACCTTCCAAGGAAAGTCCTGTCCTTTAACTGTTCAAACAGAGATGTGCATTGTGAATTAATTGTCCATGTCGTAAATGAACTATTGGTTTAACAGTTTAGAATGCATCTTTTCTATACCATAAGACACACAGTTCACAACTTTTTATCATGTTGAAGAAAAAGTGATACTATATTCCCTTTACCTCCTGCAGTATAGTTGGCTGTGATTCAGTCACTGAATTTTATCCAACTCTTTGCGACTCTGTGGACTGCAGCACACCAGACCTCCTTGTCTGTCACTGTCTCCTGGAGTTTGCCCAAGTTTGTGCCCATTGAGTTGGTGATGCTATCTTCCAATCATCTCTCCAACCACCAATAGTTGGCTAAAATAATGAGAAGTATTTCTATTATTTACTGTGAAAGCAAAATGTAATAAAATTCCCCATGTATAAAATTCCTAATGTATAAAGTGCATAATGTATATTCCTAATGTATAAAATTCTCCATCAGTATTATATTCTTACCAAATGAAAACATATCTGACACCCTATTCAGTCTAAATTCAGGCTAAATTTGGCATGAATTTGTTGTATATCCTTAGCAATAGCTTGGAGCAGAAATTATTTCCCCTTCTATTTTCCTGGAGATCTGACTTTTACTTAATTTTAGCTCAGCATCTCCACTTGTATACCAGAACATGAAATCTCATTGGTATTAAATTCTTCTAAAAGGAAATAATGCCTCTGCCAACAAAGCAACTTGCAGTAGGAATTATGTAACTGGCCCAGCCTGCTCTGCCAGAGGCCCCTTTTCATCTGTCCTGGGTAGCTTCATTGTTATGCATGTTGATAGGCATAACAATGATCTTCTTGTCTAAATATTACAACACAAAAGAAGCAGGTCTCTGCCTCTGAAATGAGGACTAAAGCTTTAGAATGTGGTGCCTTTGATAGCAAAAATTGTAGCTGAGTAATTTACATCCTCCAGCAATAGTACCCACTTGTTTTTGGCAGATTGTAATCAGTTTATAATGGTCTGTATTTTACCAGCTAAAAGAAACAGACTCATTGCCTTTTATCAACAGCTTTTACAATTATTTTAATGTCCAAGTATTTCATTATTTTTTGAATAATATAACCAGGAATTTCCCTGGTTTTTGTGCTTAAATTTTGTGGTATCATTAAGAAATGATTGTGAATTGAAATCTTTTTTTTTTTTCTTCCGTCAAGTGCACCTGAGTTCATATCGTAAATCAGTAACATTTTTAGAGAGTGGAGAACCAAGCTTTCTTCATTGGCACCTTTGTCTTTGGGTTTAGCTTTAAAGTCCATCTCACATACACCTGCTGACCATGAGGAGCAGCCAAGATAGTCTGTTCAAAGTTCAGGTCTATAAAGCATTGCCTAGTGATTAGGGCAGATGACAAGAAGTGATAAGCAATATTTCAGAGGATCTGAATTTTGCCCAGGATAACTATGTGATCCCGGGATATACATGCCATGTATCTGTGCTTTGGTAACATTCCATTCAAGTTTGTTTTCATGCAGAGGGCACAGAAAGCATGAAACCCTAAAAGTAAGATGATTATTTTGGTTTGTAGGTTTCATGATAAATTTTAGTTCCATCTTCTCCTCAACCCCCAATAGAGATGTATTTCTCTCCTTTGTTTGTCCAAGGAGAAGTTAAGAAAACTACGGTAGACAGACAGATGCAGACACTCCAATAGGTACTTTGTTTAGCTCTTTTTTTATTCTCACCACAGCAACTTGAAAGAGTTAGCTCAGTTTTATAATTCAGAGGACACAGCCTAAGTGGGTCTAGGTAATTCTTTAAGACTCACAACTTGTAAGAGAGAGCCATGAGCAAACATTTGAATCCAAGTCTAAAAGATTTCATCAGTTCAGTTCACTTCAGTTGCTTAGTCGTGTCCGACTCCTTGCGACCCCGTGAATCAAAGCATGCCATGCCTCCCTGTCGATCACCATCTCCCAGAGATCACTCAAACTCACATCCATAGAGTCAGTGATACCATCCAGCCATCTCATCATCTGTCGTCCCCTTTTCCTCCTGCCCCCAATCCCTCCCAGCCTCAGAGTCTTTTCCAATCAGTCAACTTTTCACATGAGGTGGCCAAAGTATTGGAGTTTCAGCTTTAGCATCATTCCTTCTAAAAAACACCCAGGGCTGATCTCCTTTAGAATGGACTGGTTGGATCTCCTTGCAGTCCAAGGGACTCTCAAGAGTCTTCTCCAACACCACAGTTCAAAACCATCAATTCTTCGGTGCTCAGCTTTCTTCACAGTCCAACTCTCACATCCATACATGACCACTGGAAAAACCATAGCCTTGA
>SJYV01002345.1:214999-250032 GCA_006410875.1 Neotragus pygmaeus | reverse complement strand
GTCTGAGAAAGCATCACTATGAACAAAGCTAGTGGAGGTGATGGAATTCCAATTGAGCTATTTCAAATCCTGAAAGATGATGCTGTGAAAGTGCTGCCCTCAACCTGCCAGCAAATGTGGAAAACTCAGCAGTGGCCACGGGACTGGAAAAGGTGTTTTCATTCCAATCCCAAAGAAAGGCAATACCAAAGAATACACAAACTACCACACAATTGCACTCATCTCACACCTTAGTAAAGTAATGCTCAAAATTCTCCAAGCCAGGCTTTAGAAATATGTGAACTGTGAAATTCCAGATGATCAAGTTGGTTTTAGAAAAGGCAGAGGAACCAGACATCAAATTGCCAACATCCGCTGGATCATTGAAAAAGTAAGAGAGTTCCAGAAAAACATCTATTTCTGCTTTATTGACTATGCCAAAGCCTTTGACTGTGTGGATCACAATAAACTGTGGAAAATTCTGAAAGAGATGGGAATACCAGAGTACCTGACTTGCTTCTTGAGAAACCTATATGCAGATCAGGAAGCAACAGTTCGAACTGGACATGGAGCAACAGACTGGTTCCAAATAGGAAAAGGAGTATGTCAAAGCTGTATATTTTCACCCTGCTTAAAAAGACTTCACAGCCCTTCCTTTTTTTCACTGTTGATGAGTATGGCAAAGCAGTTTCCTGACTCTTGATGACAAATTTCAATTGATTGGCAGTGGATCTCTGGAACTGTGTCTTTAGAAAGATTCCAAGGTAAAGTTAAAACACAAAAGAGATATGTACCAGGATCTAGGGATCTAATAGTATTAACTGAGAAAATGGGAATGGGAGGAGTCTGTCATAGGTGACATGTACTTGTCATGAAATCATTTGGTCTCTCAAGATCAGGCCTCTTCTCTGATCTGCAAATTGGAAAACATTTTTGTATTTCTCCGTAATTCCACTCAGAGTTGAAGTGACATTATGGTGGACCTTGGTATAATGCTTGTTTTGAAAACATATATTCGTGCCAGTGAGAGTGATTTATTAAGGAACATTTTGAGCATCATGTAAATTTCACATTTGCTTATGTGTAAGTTCATCAGTGAGAAAAGCTATGTGACGGCAAAAAACTGCCCTGTTGAATTAAGACTTATATATGTGTATGTAATAAACACATGCACATACCTCAAATATTTAATAATTAATTCATCTAGTGTGTTATAAGCCATACCTACCCACAGCTGCCATTACAAATTTCAGACTGATTTCAGGTAACACTCCCTTTGATATTTCACAGTAACTCTAAGGATACAGACCTTCTAAAATGCCCTTCCAAGTAAATTTTAGGTCTCTGTCAAGATAAAGTGTCATACAAATTGCTTATATATTTGTTAACAATTTAAAATGTGTAAAACTGTTCTAACATTTTTATTAGATTCCTATCTTTTTTTAATGCCACCGAAGAAGTTTTTTTTAGCATTGTCACTCTCACCCCATTGTTTCTATAAGTCCTATGATCTTGATCAGTGTTAAAAGCTTAGCTAAACCATTAACTATATTACTGTTCTGACATCCAGCATCTGTGTTATGTGGCAAAAGGCCTTCAGGTACCTTGAAGTGACAATAGCCACACCCTCGATAACATGTCCTGCATAGCCTGCAGTTCAGTTCAGTCACTCAGGTGTGTCCAACTCTTTGTGACCCCATGGACTGCTGCACACCAGGCCTCCCTGTCCATCACCAACTCCCGGAGTTTGCTCAAACTCATGTCCATTGAGTCGGTGATGCCATCCAACCATCTCATCCTCTGGCATCCCCTTCTCCTCCCGCCTTCAATCTTTCCCAGTATCATGGTCTTTTCAAATGAGTCAGTCCTTTGCATCAGGTGGCCTAAATATTGGAGTTTTAGCTTCAGCATCAGTCCTTCCAATGAATATTCAGGACTGATTTATTTTAGGATGGACTAATTGGATCTCCTTGCAGTCCAAGGGACTCTCAAGAGTCTTCTCCAATAATACAAGTTCAAAAGCTTCAATTCTTCGGCACTCAGCATTTTTTATAGTCCTACTCTCAGATCCATACATGACTACTGGAAGACCACAGCTTTGAACAGATGGACTTTTGTAGGCAAAGTAATATCTCTGCTTTTTAATAAGCTGTTTAGGTTGGTCACAGCTTTTCTTCTGAGGAACAAGCATCTTTTAATTTCATGGATGTAGTCACCATTTGTGGTGATTTTGGAGCCCCCCAAAATAAAGTCTCTCACTATTTCCACTGTTTCCCCATCTATTTGCCATGAAGTGATGGGACCAGATGCCATGATCTTAATTTTCTGAATATTGAGTTTAAAGCCAAGTTTTTCACTCTCCTCTTTATACTTTCATCAAGAGGCTCTTTAGTTTGTCTTTGCTTTCTGCTGTAAGGGTGCTGTTAACTGCATATCTGAGGTTGATATTTCTCCCGACAGTCTTGATTCCAGTGTGTGCTTCATCCAGTCCAGCATTTCTCATGATGTACTCTGAATATAAGTTATATAAGCAGGGTGACAATATACAGNTGAGCCCATCTTTGCATTAAATTTCCCTTGGTATGTCTAATTTTCTTCAAGAGATCTCTAGTCTTTCCCATTCTATTGTTTTCCTTTATTTCTCTGCCTTGATCACTGAGAAAGGTTTTCTTATCTCTCCTTGCTATCTTTGGAACTCTGCATTCAAATGGATATAGAAAGAAAGAAAAAGAAAGTGAAATCGCTCAGTCCTGACTGACTCTTTGCGACCCATGGACTGTAGCCTACCAGGCTTCTCTGTTCATAGGATTTTCCAGGCAAGAATACTGAAAAGGGTTGCCATTTCCTTCTCCAGGAGATCTTCCCAACCCAGGGATTGAACCTGGGTCTCTCGCATTGTAGGTAGACGCTTTGCCATCTGAGTCACCAGGGAAGTACTAATGGGTATACCTTTCCTTTTCTTCTTTGCCTTTCACTTCTTTTCATAGCTGTTTGCAAGGCCTCCTCAGACAACCATTTTGCCTTTTTTCATTTCTTTATCTTGGAGATGGTCTTCACCACTCTCTCCTGTACAATGTCAGAAACCTCTGTCCATTGTTCTTCAGGCACTCTGTCTATCAGATCTAATATCTTGAATCTATTTTTCACTTCCACCATATAGTCATAAGGGGCTTGATTTAAGTCATACCTGAATGGTAGCTTGCAGAGTCACAAGTAAATATATGTTTTGATATGACTTCCAGCATCTGCCCTCATGATAAGCAGTCTCTCCACATCCCAGAGCCCTCCCCTTATGCCTTGGATAAGTTTCCCCTTGGATAAGACCGCTTCAAAGCCGATTTGGCCTTAGCCCTGAAATTCCAAAGCACTCTGGCCACGAACTCTATTGAAGACATGTGTCCCATGCCCAGCTGTTCTCTTTGCCCACACTCTGCCTTGATTTCACCATGAAGTCTCTGAGGAATGCCTTTTCCTCCCACAAGATCCATGAGCAATACATTTCTCTGTTTCAGTTTTTTTGGAGTCTGTTATTGAACCATAGTTTACCATCAGATGAAAAGTGAAAGTG
Source organism: Neotragus pygmaeus (assembly GCA_006410875.1). Classification (NCBI taxonomy): domain Eukaryota; kingdom Metazoa; phylum Chordata; class Mammalia; order Artiodactyla; family Bovidae; genus Neotragus; species Neotragus pygmaeus. The sequence continues at coordinate 246,485 of SJYV01002345.1, read as the reverse complement.
AAAGTCGCTCAATCATGTCCAACTCTTTGCAACCCCATGGACAGTACAGGAGTCTAGGCAGGAATACTTGAGTAGGTAGCCTTTCCTTTCTCTAGGGGATGTTTCTAAGCCAGGGATCAAACCCAGGTCTTCACACTGTGGACAGAACTTTTACCAGATCAGCCACAAGGGAAGCCCAAGAATACTAGGGGATCTTCCCAACCCAGGAATCAAATCAGTCTCCTGCATTGCAGGTAGATTCTTTACCAACTGAGTTATCAGGGAAGCCCCTTCAGATATCATCAGATACCCAGGGCTTTACTTAACAATTCTTAATTTAATGAAGTCACAATATTGAGAATCTTTATAGTGATTTTTAGGCCTATATATGTCTCATTATAGCATCACTTACTGTACCAAAAATAGCCAGATTAGATTTTGATAAGCAAATATTAAAAAAAAAAAAAAAAACACCTAGAAAGAATATTATTGATTCAGTGGCAAACCAAAGGTGGAACAGCAGGAATAGTGCCTCCTTTATAAAGATGCATTGATCTGCCTGCTCTGCCACTCACTTCCTGCTGTGCAGCTTGGTTCCTAACAGACCATGGACCAGTTCCTTGTCTAGGGGTACTGCAGCAGAGCACAGTGATTGTAAAAACAAACAAACAAACAAAATCCAATGTTTGAGTTCCTTCAGTTCTGTCAATCAATGCATGATGCTCCTGAAATAAACTTGGGTCTGCTCACCCAGTGCACAGTAAAGCCAATTAGTGTTAACTGGCTTTCCGAGAAGAATTTTTAAAGACAGTGAGGGAGAGGGTCACAAAGTTGTGCTCTGCTTGTGTCCCATTCTCTGAATGATTGATAGTAAGGTAACAGGGTGGTATTTTGGGAGTCAACATCATCAGCCTTCTGGTTCCAACTGATCTGGGGTCTACATCTTCAGTACAGTTCAGTCCCTCAGTTGTTTGACCCTTTGTGACCCCATGAACTACAGGACACCAGGCCTCCCTGTCCATCACCAACTCCCGGAGTTCACTCAAACTCATGTGCATCAAATCAGTGATGCCATCCAGCCATCTCATCCTCTGTTGTCCCCTTCTCCTCCTGCCCTCAATCTTTCCCANTTGATCAAGTACAATTTTAGCTCACACATGAAATATGTTAATTTTAATAGCTTTAAAACTGAAAGTAATTCTCTTCTTAAATTATTATTTTAATTAATAAAGGACAAATAAAAATAATTATTAAATGCTATATAATTATTACTGAAAACAATTTTGTTACAGAGAAAGAAGCAATGTTAAAAAAAAAAAATGGTAGTATGCTAGGTCCATCATAGCACTGGTGCTGAAGATCAAGAATTAAGTTGGCTTTTCCCATTTTATCATATTTATTTGTTACCTGCTCTGATTTATTAATTTTAATGTCTTTTCTATCTTATCTTCTCCCCTTATAACTTATAAGTTAAACACAATTTTTTAAAAATTTGCATTGATATATTTATGCTACAAGAAGAAAAAGGAAAAAAGATAAATTGCTTTCATAAAATGAACCACACAATTATTTCTTTGAGAGTAGAGACCACACCTTATTATTCCTTCCTCCCAGAATTTCACATAGGACCTGATATAGAACACTCCATGAAATTTGATTAATGCATTAATGGTAAAAAGCAAAGGTCTGTGTTTTCAAAGTTCTCACTCCCCAGATACTGTAGCCCACCAAGCTCCTCTTTCCATGGGATTCTGCAGGCAGGATACTGGCTGCTAAGTCACTTCAGTCGTGTCTGAATGTGCAACCCCATAGACAGCAGCCCACCAGGCTACCCTGTCCCTGGGATTCTCCAGGCAAGAACACTGGAGTGGGTTGCCATTTCCTTCTCCAATGCAGGAAAGTGAAAATGAAGTCACTCAGTTGTGCCCGACTCTCAGCAACCCCATGGACTGCAGCCTTCCAGGGTCCTCCATCCATGGGATTTTCCAGGCAGGAGTACTGGAGTGGGGTGCCATTGACTTCTCCAAAGGATACTGGAGTGGGTTGCAATTACCTTCTCCAATGTAACTTCTACATTCTTTTAATATTCTTCTTCAAAGCTATATATGTTTACCAAAATTTTCCTAGGTACCCTCCTCTCAGAATTAAGTTCTTTCTTCCCTATTTCTTATGGCCTATTTGCATCACTTTATAAGGACCTTATTATGGTGTGCCACATTTTAAATCTCCAATACTTTGGCAACCTCATGCGAAGAGTTGACTCACTGGAAAAGACTCTGATGCTGGAAGGGATTGGGGGCAACAGGAGAAGGGGACTACAGAGGATGAGATGGCTGGACGGCATCACTGACTCAACGGACATGAGTTTGAGTTAACTCCGGGAGATGGTGATGGACAGGGAGGCCTGGCGTGCTGCAATTCATGGGATCGCAAAGAGTTGGACACGACTGAGCAACTGAACTGAACTGAACTGAACTGATATATTATTTTTATTTCCTCTGCTAAATTATATGCTCTTAATGGTTAAGGACATGCAGTTTATTAATAACTGTGATCATCATAGGATCTATAGAATAATTTTCATATTTACATTACCAATAAATCATCATTCAATTTCAGTTGAAAGCACCATCTCATCATTACCTATTTCATTCTGTCAGATCATTCTTTTAAAGGTCTAAGAGTGTCAAACATCTTCTCATATACTCTAACAACCATGCGTAGTAAGATAATAACTTTCCATCATTACCTTTACTTATTTTATACTATAATGTATCAAATGAAGAAATTTCCTCCAGGGAACTGATTCAATTTACTTGAATCAGTTATTATATCAGTCATTATTTGAGATTTCAATATACGTTACATGCACTTATTCATGGCCCTGGATATAAATGAGTTATTTTTCCTTTCCTCACTGAAACCATATAGTTAAAATGAGTATTTTTTATATAAATGCATTTCAATACATTTGCAAAATATTTTCCTTCCTCCTTTTTCCCTCTCTAAACCCTCTCTTTACCTCCCCACATTATATTACTGTACATCATATTCTTATTTTCTCCCTAAGTGACTACTGAGATTTATGGAGAGTAAATGTCAATGACTTTAATGTTAATAAAAGATTTGATGTGAAACTGCATTTGCAATTTAATCCCCACAGTCTTTCCAGTCTTTCCTGGAAACTAAAATAATCTGGGCTTCTACCTTACCTCTTCATGTATAAAGGGGAGCAGATAGCTGAAACTTCAGGCAAATTGTCCCCCCCTACCTCCCCCAGCTTCCAAGACTTCCCCAAGCTCAAAACCACTATCGCTGCCTGTTTGTGGCATTAACATTATTATGGCAAAGGGCTCCAGGGAACAGCAAATTTTCCAAAGTCTGATGAAACAAAATCAACAGAAAACCTGTCGAAAAGAAGAGTATCCAGCTTAATTCTCTAATATTCCTATCACGAGAAATCCACATGGTAGTATCTCAGATAAACCAAGTCCAAGGTGTTTTACAAATAAATGTTGAATTTTTAGGAAACAATAACATGAAAAAAAATGGGAAAAATGAATTTGGCTGGAGGATCTTGAGAAGATAAAGCCCTCTCTAGGATGAAGATACTCTCTGAAGAAAGTAGTCTCAATGAAATGCAAAATCGCTTATTAAAAAGTATAGTATTTGTACATATATCTTGTTACAAAGTTTGTTTAAAATCATACAGTGGCTAAAGGGTATGGTTTCATAGACCTAGGAATCAAATATTTCAGATGGCGTTTGTAGATTTTTTTTCTAACAAAATACATGAGAAACAAGACATTTTGAGACAAGTTGATTATAGAGAAAACATCCCCACATCTTTCTCCAATAGTCGGAACGGGAAGGGAAGTAGTAGCAGAGAGATAATGAAAGAGACTATGCTTTTGAAACACAGACTGCGGTGTGCTGGAGCCAGGTCATACTGGTTCATGGACGTTAAGGTAATTCTGTAAATACTAAGAAATTATGGTAATTCTGTAAATGCTAAGGAATTTTTATAATTGTTGCTATTTTTGGCCACACCATGCAGTGAGTGGGATCTTAGTTCCCCGACCAGGGATGGGACCCGTGCCCCCTGCAGTGGAAACTCAGAATCTTAACTGTTGGACCACTGGAGAAGTCCCGAAAGAATTCTCTTTAACCATTGGTAGCCCAAAATTGTCCAAGGTGGGGGTGTTTTCACCACAGAAATTATTTATGCATAGTTATTTAGCACACATTAATTTAAGGGACATTATTTAGCTTAGCACGAGCTATGTTATATACTTGGAAGACGAATGTATATATTTAACTAGTTCAAATTAGCTTATTTCTAGTTGGCTCTCATTACAGAGGTTTTAGAGAAAAGGTTGATAGTTGTTTTGCAATTGCTATCATGTTGTTTCAGGTGCCTGTGTTTTATTTCCTCAACTAGTTTCTCACAGCCTCATAATCAGGAACCATATTTTGTATTTTATGTTCCTATCTAAAAGACTTGTGTGCACTACTAGCTGTAAGATTACACCATGAAAGCTTAATTTATGTTGGATAATTGGGAACATATATTTTTTTAAGTTACTAATATTCTCAAGAGGCAAATACATATAATATTATTTTGTGCATCTTCAGCCAACTTAGTTTCAAAAGCAATACTGTTAAGACAAATGTACTTTGTTATTGTAGTAGGTATAAACATACAGACTTACCCTCTTTGGTAGCTATCATTCTCCATCTTACTAGCAGAGCTGATATTTTGTCTTTTTGACAATTTTCTCTGCTAATCAGGGATGGTGCTTTGCTATATTTGTTCATCAATAAGTGTTCAGTAAATAACATATTGGTTCTCTCTCAATAGCCATAACAAGAATAAGAGATCAAATTTCTAAGTTACTAAGTTTACATGGGGCATCCCCCAGTGGCTCAGCGGTAAAGACTATGCCTGCAGTACAGGAGCTGCAGGAGGCGCAGGTTCAATCCCTGAGTCAGGAAGATCCCCTGGCAGGGAAGTGGAGGAAATGGCAACCCACTCCAGTATTCTTGCCAGGAGAATCCTTGGACAGAGGAGCCTGGGGTACTACAGTCCATGGAGTCGAAAGAGTCAGACACAACTGAAGCAACTTGGCATACACGCACAAGCTTACATAGGCCAGTTTCTGTGTTCTGTTATAGTTTCTAGCTGCTTGCTACTAGATCTGAAAAATGATATTTGTAAGATATTTTTTAATTAACAACTTATTGATTCTGTTGGACTTTCTATGTAGATAATCATGTCATCTGAAAAGAAGAAATATTTTTTAGTCCGTTTATATTTTAGCTAGGATCTCCAAATTTCCCTGGTGGCTCAGAGGTTAAAGCATCTGCCTCCAATGCGGGAGACCGGGTTCGATCCCTGGATCGGGAAGATCCCCTGGAGAAGGAAATGGCAATCCACTCCAGTATTCTTGCCTGGAGAATCCCATGGACAGAGAAGCCTAGTAGGTTACAGTCCACGAGGTAGCAAAGAGTCGGACACGACTGAGCGACTTCACCTTCACCAAACTTGTGTATTATATTTTGGCTAAGTTTAAAATCAGTATCACAGCTTTTCTTTCAATCAATATGTTCCTGGTATATCTTATTTGATCCTTGGTTTCATTCTTTGCCCTGAACAGCTTCTTGCAGGGAATATTACTTAAAGACAAAGAGTGGTGAGAAGAAAATTCTTGGGAACTACTCCCCCTTATTAGCTGTAGATACTATGAGCTCTCCACCACAGCTGGACCCCTGTCTATACTGATGTTACCCTGCAACCTCTGATTGGTTTCACTGTGGTGTCTCTGGTTTGTCTTTCCCAGAATAGTGCAAATACAGGTAATTATCTCCCCATGCTTAAGTGGTGGAGAGAGAAAGGAACAACTCTAAAGCTCTTGCCCGCTTTAAAACATCTAATTCTTCTCGACCTCAACTCCCAGTATCCCCATTATAGATGTGACCCAAATGTCTTCTCTCTCCCCAGGAAGTTATTTCTATTTGTCTTAGGTTATTGAATCATTCTTAAAAGATTCTAACTTTGTATCACTGAATATACTTGACAATTTCCCTAAAGGCTTAATAACATTTAACTAAGGTCTAGAAATAACCTTTAAAATACTGTTTATAAGGATGTCACCAGGAATTCACTGAAGACTTGCACTTAAAATACTTTTATTAGTAATGTAAAAAAGATAGTAAGCACAGAAAAGAAGAGCTTGGGAGACACGGGTGAAGAGAAAGAAAAATCTTTTATCAAAGACATATTGTGAATAAAACTTCAAGGTAATACCTTAGGGAAAAAGATGGAGGTAAGGAAGGACAATAGGGCCTAACAGATTTTTAGCCAAATTACCCTGTCATTGTCCTTCAAATGCTGAATGTTTCCCACACTGCTTATGCAGAATTCTAGTTCTGCTACTACTGCATTTAGACCAAGTTGGACAGTTACTGTATGAAAGATTAATCTTCTAATAATTTTTCTCTTGTAGTTGTTTTAAGAATTCTACAATTCTTTAAAAAATATTTCAGTTGAAGAACAGCCATTTTCTCATTCAATTTATAAGTAGTATTTTATGAGTTCATTCTTCCCAATAGATTTTTTAACTTTAAAAAGGGGCAAAGTTTCCAGAAAAATCAATTCGAGAGGTTTTTTTTCTACCCCCCTTTCTTTCAGAGGCATATAATATGCTTTTCAAGGAATTTTGATGTAAATAATATTGAGAGACACTTCTGTAGGATTATTTATGCACCATGTTCAAGAAGAGAAGAGAGTAATCTGCCAGTTAGAATTTCAGGTCATAGTAGTACAGTAGGTGATTGATGAGTTTCAAGGTTATAATAGCATATTGATAAAACTGACATAGAAACATCCTGGGATTTACAAAGACAGAGTTAAATCTCTTCCCTTGGTGCACAGTGAACTTTGCTATTTCTATACCTCCTTAATAAAGCAGAATGATTTTCATTCATTATTAAAACAAAAACAAAAACCTTTCATGTGGAAGGCATTCATCATCGAGATCCTTTATATGTTATTTCTGTGTTTATTTATATCTGCCATAAAGCAAACCAGGAATCTGAGATAAAGGGTGTTGTATACTAAATCATAATCCATGTCTTTTGTTCAAATGACCTAAAATCTTAATATAACTAGCATGGAACCAAATCTACATTCTCCAAAACCATGAAATTTCAAGTAATCTATGCATTTGTTGTTGTTTAGTTGTTAGGTCATGTCTTACTCTTTGTGACCCTATGGACTGTAGCCCATCAGGCTCCTCTGTCCATGGGATTTCCCAGGCAAGAATACTGGAATATGTTGCCATTTCCTTCTTCAGGGTATCTTCCTAACCCAGGAACTGAACCTGCATCTCTGTGTCTCCTGCATTGCAGGCAGAGTCTTTACTGCTGAGCCACCAAGGAAGCTCTAATTCAAGTTATTTCTCATTGTTTCTCGTTCTATCTCTAAACACCAATACAGGCTGGTAATGTTTCCCTTAATATGTTCTGACTTCAAGAAGAAATGATGTGGTTATTCTGACTATAAATCTAAGATAATTGTAGCTAGCTATAGGACAGTAGAGGCTTCCCTAGTGGCTCAGACAACAAAGAATCTGCCTGCAATGCGGGAGACCTGGGTTTGATGCCTGGGTTGGGAAGATCCCCTGAAGAAGGAAATAACAACACATTCCAGTATTCTTGCATGGAGAATTCCATGGACAGAGGATCCTGGTGGGCTACAGTCCATGGGGTCGCAAAGAGTCGGACCTGACTGACTAACACACTATAGAATGGTAGAGGAAATTTTGAATGTTAGTTTTGTGGTACAGCAAACTCAGAAGTCAGAATGAACTTTCCATTAGAATCTACTGTCTTAGGAAAATTCTTTAAATTCAGAACCATCCATTTTATTTATACTTCTCTTATGATTCTTATCCACTCCTCTGTTAATTATCTAGCTATCTACTCTAAAACTGCAAAAAGGGAAAATTAAATTAAATTTTAAAAATTAGATGCTTCCTATTAGTAGGTTTCTTTTATTATCACTTTATTCTTAGGAAAAAAAAGTGATGCATCATTTTGCATCATTTTATATGTATTTGGGAAGGAGGACTATGCAAATAAATATGATTGATTAGACTTTTACCATGTTCTTTCACGTGTGCTCATCCATGGGTTATATCCCAGTTTTCTGCAGTCTACTCACTGACAAGTCCTGCATAATCTAAAGCCAGTTTGAAAGTATAGAAAATATAGAAAACATCAACACAACAGATGCTCAGTACTGGGACATGGATCCCAATAGTTAAAAAAGTAGACATTTATATGGAATGAATCTGTCAAAAGAACTTTTTCTGAATTCAATTCTCAAACATTTTTAAACCCTGCTTTTTGGGAAAAAGCATTATGATATATTTTTTTAATATTGTTTATATAATATAATGCATATTATATATTATTTTAAATTATATATATATATATTTGCAGTTTATATCAGATCCCAGGTACAATAAAAGGTATATGACATTGCTTAATTATTTTTATGTTTAGAAACACTCAGAAACTCTTAGAAACTAAAAAGCATAAATGTTAGAGTGCACAAATCAAAAAGGGTGTATGGACAAAAGTAAATGTTTCTAATGGCATTTTAAGATTTGATATATATCAGCAGCCAAAACATCACACATGTTTGGTTTTTTTAATCTTTTTTTCCCCAGAAAATTCAAGAAATTTGAAGGCATTCAACTGTGCACTTGACTTAAAGATATCAGATATATAAATATGGCAAAAATAATAATTTTATATCTTTCTAGCATTCTGTTTTGTGCATATGCTAGATATTCAGAAGTTACCTTGTGAATAGGGAGGTATAATTAATCTAAAAATATCATGTTTGTTGAAGGGCTAATATTTCTTAGCCTGCATTGACTGAAGTGCATTCATCAAAGTAACAATTCTTAAATTGTACACTGTTCTTGAAGAGGAATGTTATCATACAGGGAAAAAATTAATTAGAGATTTAAAAATATAAAATTAGAAATATAAGATATAGTGTTTGGAAATACTATATGTATATAAAATTTATTCTTCAAATTATTCAGTACCTACTATGTATCAAACATTTTGGCTCTCACCCTTAATAATACTATTCACATAGAGTTTACATATTAAAAAATAAGGAGTATCTTCAATAGGAAATTAAAACTGTCATAAACTATATGAAAGACTTCATGTGGAAGAGGGATTATACTTAGTATGTATTATCTTAGAAAGGAGAATAAAGATCAAGAGACATAAGTCCAGGACTATAAGTGGAAATAGAGAGGATAAGCCTGCACTTCACCTTCTATATCAATGATTTTATAAACTCTATGGAATATATTATCAGTTTTCTATTCATTCAACACACATTTATTGGACACTTATATATCCGGATTCTTGGTATACACCGGTAAAAAAAATTAATATTCACATCTGAGTATCTCCAATTCTTATTTCTAAAATTAAGCTCTTGTTTCCCACTAATAAACATCTGATACTAATCGTGATTATCAGGCTGTGGGTGGTGCTGAAGTACATATTTTTACTACCAGTTTTATATAAGCTTCCTGCTATAAATTCACTTTCATGAGAGCAAAAATCACTGAAGTAATGCACATCATCTGCAATCTTGTTATCACCATTGGAAGTGTCCAATATAAACTGTTGCAGTACACCAAAAATATGTGTGTGTGCTCAGTTGCTCAATCGTGTCTGACTCCTTGAGGCCTCATGGACTGTAGCCCACCAGGCTCCTCTGACCAGGGAGTTTTCCCGCAAGAATACTGGAGTGGGGTGTCATTTCCTACTCCACAGGATCTTCCCAACCCAGGGATTGAACCCATGTCTCTAGAGTCTCATACAATGGCAGGTGGATTCTTTTCACCACTAGGACAACCTGGGAAATACACACCAAAAAATAAACAGGCCAAAGAAAGGGCAGGAGGCACCTTGAGTATTCCTCAATGGGGCAACATTTTATGATCATTGTTATGCTAACAGAAAGATTTGGAAAGTTGGAATCTCTGATATGATTTAATGCTTACCTAGTTATCTAAATTACCTAATATATTTCTGGAAAAATAAAATCAGTGAACAAGAGATGGAAAAGATAGCAGAGTAAAAAGACCCTGAACTCATTTTCTTCAGTGGACACACAAAATTTGCATCTATTTACAAAACAACTATCTATGAGAACAACCTGAAGGCTAGCAAAAAAGGTTTTCCACAGCTAAAGACATAAAGAAGGATCCATGAGAGATGCGAAGGATGAAAACACACACAAGCATAAGCTAAACAGAATGTTGGTAAACAACCAATGAGTCTCTGAAGAAATCAAAAAAGAAAAAAAAAAATTGGAGGTAAGAATTCCTTGGCGGCTCAGTGGTAAAGAATCTGCTTGCCAGTACATGAGACACAGATTCAATCCCTTGTCAAGGAAGATCCCACATGCCTTGAAGCAACTTAGTTGTTCCACAACTGTTGAACCTGTGTTCTGGAGCCCAGGAGCTGCACCTACTGAAGCCCCAAGCACCTAGAGCCCATGCTACACCACAAGAGAGGCCACCACGATAAGTCCGTGCATCACAGTGAAGAGTAGACCCCACTCTCGGCAACCAAAGGAAAGTCCACCCAGTCATGAAGACCTGTTACAGCCAAAAGCAAATAAATAAGTTTTAAAAAAAATCCTGTAGGTAAATGAAAATGGAAACACAATAACCAAAAATGTATGGAATGCAACAAAAGCAGTTCTAAGAATAAAGTTTATAGCAATAAAGCCTACATTATGAAACAAAAATTTCAAATAACCTAACCTAACCTTTTTACCTAAAGGAACTAAAGAAAGAACAAACAAAACCCAAAGTTAGTACATGGAAAGTAATACTAAAGATCTCTGGGGAAATAAATGAAATAAAGACGAACAAGAGAAAGAGTCACGACTGAGCTACTGAACTGAACTGAACTGAACAAGAGAAAGGATCAATAAAACTAAGAGCTGGTTCTTTGAATGGATACAAAAAATCATTACACTTTTAACCAGACTCATCAAGAGCAAGAGAGGGGGCCCAAGTCAAAAAAATCAGAAATGAAAAAAAGAAGTTACAACCCACACCACAGAGATACAAAGGATCAACAGAGAGTACACTGAGTGCTTAGTCACTCAGTTGTATCTGACTCACCAGGCTCCTCTGTCGATGGAATTTTCCAAGCAAGAGTAGTGGAGTGGGTTGCCATTTCCTTCTCCAGGGGATCTTCCAGATCCAAGCATCAAACCCACGACTCTTGCAACTCCTGCATTGGCAGGTTGATTCTTTACCACTGTGCTACTTGGGAAGCTCACAGAGAGTACCATAAACCACTACATGTCAATAAAATGGACAACCTTAGAAGAAATGGATAAATTGCTAGAAATTAACAATTTCCCAAGACTGAATCATGAAGAGTTAGAAAATATGAATAGACTGATTACCAGTAATGACACTAAATCAGTATTTAAAAAAACCAACAAGCAAAATGCATGACTCCCAACAAACAGAAGTTCAGGAACAGAGGGCTTCAGAGGTGAATACTACCAAATAGTTAAAGACAAGTTAACACCTACTTTTCTCAAACTATTCTAAGGAATTTAAGAGGAAGGAATGCTTCCAAACTCATTCTCTGAGGCCAGCATAACCCTGATACCAAAACCAGAAAAAGACAGCACAGTAAAGGAAAATTTCAGTCCAATATCAGTGATGCACATAGATCCATAATCCTAAGCAAAGTATTAGCAAATCATACTCACAAAGGCATTAAAAGGGTAATATGTCATGATCAAGCTGGACTTAAATCATGAATGCAAGGAAGTTTCAATATCCACAAATCAATACATGTGATATACCACATTAACAAACTAAAGAATAAAAACCATGTGATCTTCTCAAAAGATGCAGAAAGGCTTTTGACAAAATTCAAAATTTATAATAAAAGTTCTCAACAAAGTGGATATAGAGGGAACATACCTCAACATAATAAAGGCCATATATGACAGATCTGAGGTTTCCCCGGTAGCTCAGCTGGTAAAGAATCCACCTGAAATGCAGGAGATCCTGGTTCTATTTCTGGGTCAAGATGATCCTCTGGAGAAGGGATCAGCTACCCACTCCAGTATTCTTGGGCTTCCCTGGTGGTTCAGACACTAAAGAATCTGCCTGCAATGTGGGAGACTTGGGTTTCATCCCTTCCTTGGGAAGATCCCCTGAAGAAGGGTACAGCAAACCACTCCAATATTCTGGCCTAAAGAATTCCATGGACACAGGCCACAGTCCATGGAATGGCAAAGAGCTGGACACGACTGAGCAACTTTCACTTTCATGACAGATCTACAGCTAACATCATACTCAATGGTAAACAGTGGGAAGCATTTCCTCAAAGATTAGGAACAAAACAAAGATGCCTACTCTCACTACTTTTATTCAATATGGTATTAAAAGCAAATACTCATGTATATCTAGTGTTTATGAAAATATCAATAAAATTTAAACAGAAAATTCACAGAAGAGGAATCAGGCATAGCTGTATTACTAGATAATGAAACTCTATAAAAATTTCAAAATAGAAATTAAACAACAGTGATTTTTGAGATTATTTGTATTTGAATATTTATTGTGGTACATACATATCACACACTATATATCTGAGTGAAATTTAAACTAAACACAGTTGATAAAATTTTTACAATTATACAATAATCTTTAGGACAAGAAATAGTTTCCTAGGTTCTCATTGCTGGTGACCCCACAAGCAACATGGCAGCAAGCAAATTGATATATTTCCTTCATCATGATCATTTGTGCTTATTTGATATATGATTATTTGTAAGTAGATAATATGGCTGTGCTCTTTCACATAAGCTTCAGGTTCACTGTGAAGTTGGCTGAAATGTTGTGAAGTTCTCTATTCCATTTCTGAGTAATCATTCAGGCTCACCAGGATCAGCAAACATATTCTTAAATGCCAGATAGAAAATATTTTATGCTTTGTAGGCCATAGAGTCTCTGTCGCAACTTGACATTGCAGTCATCAGGGAGGAGAAACTCGTCAACCCTCTTAGGTTTATCACGTGGACCCCTGTGACTTAAACTGGCACAGGACAAATTAGCAAGAGAGAAAAGAAGTTTACTCACATGCTTACCTATATATATATATATATATATATGTCTCAGAGAGAGAGAGACAGAATTGGGGGTTTACATACCATCTCAATAGGCGAAGAGGTGGAGGAGAGAGGGCACTTGTGGGAAAACAAGTGACTTTTAGGAAAGATCAATGGACTCTTAGGTGAATAGATAGGAGATATGATAGTCTAGGAATGATGCTAAAGCTGAAACTCCAGTACTTTGGCCACCTCATGCGAAGAGTTGACTCATTGGAAAAGACTCTGATGCTGGGAGGGATTGGGGGCAGGAGAAGAAGGGGACGACCGAGGATTAGATGGCTGGATGGCATCACTGACTCAATGGACGTGAGTCTGAGTGAACTCCGGGAGTTGGTGATGGACAGGGAGGCCTGGCGTGCTGCAATTCATGGGTTTGCAAACAGTCGGACACAATGGAGCGACTGAACTGAACTGATGATAGTTTTGTGACAATTTCTGGTTATTTCTTATTCCCATTGCTGACTTCTTTCTAGTGATAGGAGTCAATCTTCCCTGGTTGTAAAACTACAGAGAGGGATTTTATGACAGGTGAATTCTTTGGGAAGACTCTGCTTTTAAGCAAATAAAGGGAGTCCAGAGAATGCCTCTTCCTTTATCCATTGATTCTCAAGTGTCTCCAGCTCTATATAATCCTTATGCCACAATCCTAAATTCTAGGACCCTTCATAGTTTTATAACAAAGGCAGTCATAGACAGTATGTGAGTGAATGGAGATGGCTATGTTCTGATCAAAGTTTCTTTACAAAAACAGTCATCAACTAGGGGTTTGTAGTTTGCAGACCACACTCTAGATTTTTACTGTAAGTTTAGGACATACATTAAATATAGATGATGCTATTAAGATTCATCTTGTGAACAAAGTTTTTACTTAGTTTCCTATATTTAATCTGTCAAGAGCCTTCAATAATGTATTTCTATAGTATTTATAATGTTGTTTTTGACAAGGTAGGAAATAATAGCATATAATGCTCAGGTTATTAGAAAATTGTCACTTGAAAGAACATGGCTTTGAAAACAGTAATATTGGTCAGATTTCTGGCTCTGTCATTTACTAGTTATGGGAATATAATGTTTCCAAAACTCAGTTTGTTCATTTATAAAAGGGAAATAATACAATCTCTTTCACAGGTGGTGGTGGTGGTTTAGTCACCAAGTCATGTCCAACTCTTGCAGCCCCATGATCTGTAGCCTGCCAGGCTCCTCTGTCCATGGGTTTCTCAAGGTAAGAATACTGGAGTGGGTTGCCATTTCCTTCTCCAGGAGATCTTCCTGACCCAGGAATTGAACCTGGGTCTCCTGCACTGTAGGCAGATTCTTTACCAACTGAGCTACAAGGGAAGCAGATTATTATGAAAATTAAATGAAAAATATACTGAAGGAGATAGCATACTCTTTAAGCATAAAGTAACTTCTAAATAACTAATGGCTAAATTATTATTTTATGGTGGTGTCCCAGGTGACATACTAGAACCTATCTACCAATGCAGGAGATACAAAAGACTCAGGTTCAATCCCTGGATGGGGAAGATCCCCTGGAGTAGGAAATGGTAAACCATTACAGTATTCTTGCCTGTCCTTAGACGAATGAGCCTGGTGGGCTACAGTCCATGGGGTCACAAATAGTCAGACATAACTGAGTGAACACATACACAAGTTATTGTTTTAGAATTTATCATTTATTAGTAAATAGAGGTTTTACTGGACAGACAATAGTGAAATGAACATTTCATTCTACTGATATCCTAAAATAGATTTGACATCTGCATTTTAAAACAGTCTGTTTTACTGATGACCATTACCACTTAGAACCCCTTCATGGGTCACAGCCTTGTTGTGGTGAAGGGGCTTGCATAATTCAAATTAACTATGAGGCATGCTGTGCAAAGCCACCCAACATGAACAGGTCATATGGAAGAGTTCTGACAAAACTTGGTCCACTGTTGCAGGGAATGGCAAACCACTCCAGTAGTCTTATCATGATAACCCCATGAGCAGTATGAAAAGGCAAAAAGATATAACACCAGAAGACGAGCCCCTCCGGTCAAAACGTGTCCAATATGCCTCTGGGAAAAAGAAGAGGGGAATTATATACTAAGAGCTCCAGATAGAATGAAACAGCTGAACCAAAGCAGAAACAATGCTCAGTTGTGGATGTGTCTGGTGGTGAAAGTAAAGTCCAGTGCTGCAAAGAAAAACATTGTATAGGAATCTGGAATGTTAGGTCCATGAATCAAGGTAAATCAGACATGGTCAAGCAGGAGATGGCAAGAGTGAACATCCACATCTTAGGAATCAGTGAAGTAAAATGGATCAGACTGAATGAATTTAATTCAGATAACCATTGTATCTACTACTGTTGGCAAGAATTCTTTAGAAGAAATGCGGTAGCCTGAATAGTCAAGAAAAGAGTTTGAAATGCAGTACTTCAATGTAACCTCAAAAATGACAGAATGATCTCGGTTTGTTTCCAAAGCAAAACAGTTAACATCACAGTAATCCAAGTCTATGCCCCAACTGCTGATGCTGAAGAAGCTGAAGTTGATCAGCTCTATGAAGACCTACAAGACCTTCTAGAACTAACACCAAACAAAGATGTCCCTTTCATCATAATGGATTGGAATGCAAAAATAGACAAGAGATACCTGGAGTAACAGGTAAGTTTGGCTTTAGAATACAACTGAAGCAGGGCAAAGTCTAACAGAGTTTTGTCAAGAGAACATGCCAGTCATAGCAAACACCCTTTCCCAACACAAAAGATGACACTACACATGGACATCACCAGATGGTCAATGCCAAAATGAGATTCATTGTATTCTTTGCAGCCAGAGATGGAGAAGCTTTATATAGTCAGCAAAAACAAGACCTGGAGATGACTGTGGCTTAGATCATGAACTCCTTATTGCAAAACTGCTCAAATTTAAAAAAGGAAAAACCATTGGCACTAGCAGTAAAGATCCCACTTGGCAATGCAGGAGACATAAGAGACGCAGGTTCTGTCCCTGGTTTGGGAAGATCCCCCAGAGGAAGGCATGGCAACCCATGCCAGTATTCTTGTCTGGAGAATGCCATGGACAGAGGAGCCTGACAGGTTATGGTCCATAGAGCTGTGAAGAGTCAGACACAACTGAAATGACTTTGTACTCAGCACACCAGGGAAAACCATTAGGTCATTCAGCTATGACCTAAATCAAATCCTTTATTGTTATACAGTGGTGACAAATAGATACAAGGGATTAGATCTGATAGACAGTGTGCCTGAAGATCTATGAACCAAAGCTTGAAGCACTGTATAGAAGGTGATGGCCAAAACCATCCCAAAGAAAAAGAAATGTGAGAAGGCAAAGTGGTTGTCTGAGGAGACGTTACACATAGCTGAGGAAAGAAGAGAAATGAAAGGCAAAGGAGAAAGGGGAAGATGTACCCAACTGAATGTAGATTTCCAGAGAATAGCAAGGAGAGATAAGAAGGCCTTCTTCAATGAACAATGCAAAGAAATATAGAAAAAATAAAAAAAAATGGAAGAATGCGAAAGACTGGAGATTTCTTCAAGAAAACTGGAGATATCAAGGATGCAAGGATGGGCATGATAAATGCAAGGATGGGCACAATAAACTGTCTTAACAGTAGCAGAAGAGATTAAGAAGAGGTGGCAAGAATGCATAGAAGAACTATTTGAAAAAGATGTTAATGACCTGGATAACCGTGATGGTGTGGTCACTCACCTAGAGCCAGATATCCTGGAGTATGAAGTCAGGTGGGCCTTAGGAAGAATTACTATAAACAAAGCTAGTGGATGTGATGGAATTCCAGCTGAGCTATTTAAAATCCTAAAAGTTAATGATGTTAAAGTGCTGTACTCAATATGACAGCAAATTTCAAACACTTAGCAGTGACCAGAGGACTGGAAAAGGTCAGTTTTCATTCCAATCTCAAACAAGGGCAGTACAAAAGAATGGTCAAACTACAGTATAGTTGGGCTCATTTCACATGCTAGTAAGGTTGTTCTCAAAATCATTCAGGCTAGGCTNTGAATGTGGATAGCATTCAAAGTAGTCATCTCCCTTTGAACATGGATAGCCCCTGTAATATGCCTTTAGCCAACAGTATATGACATAAGTGATCTATCCTCCATAGGGCAGAATCTTCTAGAAGACTCTCACTATTGGCTGTGTCTCTTGCTGGTTCTGATGAAACAAACTGTCTTGTGAAAAGGTCTGCATAGGAGTTGAAAAAAACCTCCACCAACAGCCAGCAAAGAACTGAATCTTGCCAGCAACCATGTGAACTTACAAGAAGATCCTTCCTCTGTCCAGCCTCAGAGGTAACACCATTCCTGGTAGGCACATTGATTGCAGCCTTGTGAGACCCTAGGCAGAGGCTTTGGCAAATCCATGCCCTGAATCCTGACCACAGAAACCATTAGGGAATAATATGTGTTATTTTAAGCTGCTAAATTTGTGATAATTTCTATGAGACCACAGTAGCTAAAGTAGTCATTTATCCATTGTTTTATTTTCAATAAAAGGATTTCAAAGAATCCTGCTGTAGGTAAAAAAGTGCAAACACATGCGTGTGTGCATGCTAAGCCTGTTAAGTTGTGTCTGACTCTTTTCAAACCTGTGCACTGTAGCCCACCAGGCTCCTCTGTCCAGGGTCTTCTCCAGGCAAGAATACTGGAGTAGGTAGCCTATCCCTCCTCCAGGGGATCTTCCTGACCCAGGNGTGCATGCTAAGCCTGTTAAGTTATGTCTGACTCTTTTCAAACCTGTGCACTGTAGCCCACCAGGCTCCTCTGTCCAGGGTCTTCTCCAGGCAAGAATACTGGAGTAGGTAGCCTATCCCTCCTCCAGGGGATCTTCCTGACCCAGGGATGAAACCCAAGTTTCTTTATGTCTCCTGAATTGGCAAGGGGGGATCATTGTCACTAGCTGTCATCGGTCTGTTTTATATGCTACCCTAACTGGTACCAGGTAATAGAATAAGTACTTGTCCCTGTGATATTGTGCAGCAGACATAATATCATATTGTGTTATCACTTCCCTGGCAGAATTCAGTGCTCAGTTGTCTACTACCTGGCACTGGAAGGCCAAAATCATCTATTACAGAATGTTTAAGAATATTTCTATATTAAAAGCCCTTGTGACATAAGTGTTAATGGAAAGCATAACTCAGTCTCAAGGTACCTTATGGAACATTTATCGTGAATAACTCTACCAAGGCCTGGAAACAGATGATCACAATTCTTCTCTGATGTATGCAGCACAAGACTATGGTGATAGATGAAGGAAGAAGAAAAAAGATATCAAACCCCTTATATTGTTCCCAGGCAGTGTTTCATTTAGGACATCTATTTTATTAAATGTCTTTTATTCCTCCTGCTTCCATGCAAGAAGTGGAAATGAGAAAGAAATTGGTTTAATCATTTTCTGAGAAATCAGCTAAATTCTAATGTTGTTTGATCACATCCAGTTGCAAAAACGTCAAGTGCATTTCCATTTAGAGTGCTTGCTTAAATAGCCGTGCAAAATGGGGAACACCCGAAAACCAGCATGTATCATGAGAGAGTTTTTTTTTTTTTTTTCCAGGACACACTTGCATTAATCCACTGTTACTCTTGAAAATAATGCATTTTTCCAGCACATCATTCCTTAAATGAGCGTGATCCATCACCACTGGGGATTCACCAGTGAGGCACATTAATAAAAGCAGACAGCTTTAGTCATGTTTTCTNTGTTTTTTTTTTTTTTCCAGGACACACTTGCATTAATCCACTGTTACTCTTGAAAATAATGCATTTTTCCAGCACATCATTCCTTAAATGAGCGTGATCCATCACCACTGGGGATTCACCAGTGAGGCACATTAATAAAAGCAGACAGCTTTAGTCATGTTTTCTTTGGGAAGTTTTGCTCCTCATGAGTACGTATTGTTGCTTATGCCAAAAATCCAACCCAGATGTTTCTGCAGCTTCTATTTTCCTTGCTAGGACATTTCCCTAGATAACAGTCTATCATAGTTCTCATTCTACTCTTCATTAAGAAGCTGTTCATCTCAAAGTATTCTATGTGACATGGTAGGATGGGATTTTTCTCCCCTCTTCTGAAAACTAAAGAATTAAAAGGTGTTATACTAGATATCCTAGTCTCTGATTAACTCAGAACTATTATGTGATTAACACACACATTAAAAACACCCTTTTGAATAATAATCAATGAGGCTCAGACATGGGGTTTAAACAAATTTCACATTTTTATCACATATTTTTCAAATCAAACATTTCTAGATCATTTGCTTCTTGCAAATGGGTAATAATGTACTATATTGGAGAAATGAATCTTTAAATTTCAGGGTTTAATTAGATTAAGAATTAGCTAAGTGACGTTTTATTGAATGAAATTATATGGTATTTTTTGTCCTAATCAAAATCCATTTTTAAAATTCCAAAATGTATTTAAGTGCATTCATTACATGTTCAGGCAGCACTACTGATTTTGTGCAGTTTAATCTCTAAATCCCACTACTATATTTTAAAATCTAGACTTTCTGTATTGTGGTATGAACTCTCCAGCATAGCTACATTTTAACCTTAGTGAAAAGATGACTTAATCATCTCATATTTTATCTTGACAATTCCATACTTCAGCTATATATAGTGACTGAAAGAAGTGTCTATGCTTGTAGTGTTGCTTCAAATATTTAATCACCTCAATAATCCTGAAAATAAAAATGTCTTAATATATGAATCATCGAATAATCAGCATTCAACTGTATATATTTATCACATACAGAGGAATATAAAACAATAGGATACATAGAAACTCTCTAAAACATATCAGTTTTTTTGTTATTCTCAGTAAATAGATTCAAAGAAGTTCAATGAAGTAAAGCAAATTGATAAAATATGTGTTGATTAATCATAGCAATATAGTTACATGGTAGATCCATGGTGCCATGCATTATTTGAAATTAATTTACAAAAATTCTAAGTAGAGATAGTGCTGGGTACCTAACTGCATGAAGTTCCCAAAAGCTGGGAAGAGATTTATTTTTATTTTTTTCTTCCTGTTTTACTGATATGCTTTCCAGGTGGCACAGTGGTAAAGAATCTACCTGCCAATACAGGAGACTTAGAAGACATAGACTCAATACCTAGGACAGGAAGACCTCCCAAGCAGGAAATGGCAACCCACTCCAGCATTCTTACCTGGGAAACTCCACAGACAGAGGAACCTGGCGGGTTACAGTTCATGGAGCGTCAAAGATCCAGACATTACAGAGCAACTGAGCATACACAGATACACACACACACACACACACACACTGTATAAGGTGCACAGCATAATGATTTGTTTTATGTACAGCATAAAATGTTTTGCCCATAAAAAGTTTAGTGAACATCCATCATTTCATATAGCTAAAAAATAAAAGAAGAAAAAATATTGTTTTCTTTGTGAAGAGAACTCAGAATTTACCCTNTAGTCTCTGATTAACTCAGAACTATTATGTGATTAACACACACATTAAAAACACCCTTTTGAATAATAATCAATGAGGCTCAGACATGGGGTTTAAACAAATTTCACATTTTTATCACATATTTTTCAAATCAAACATTTCTAGATCATTTGCTTCTTGCAAATGGGTAATAATGTACTATATTGGAGAAATGAATCTTTAAATTTCAGTGTTTAATTAGATTAAGAATTAGCTAAGTGACGTTTTATTGAATGAAATTATATGGTATTTTTTGTCCTAATCAAAATCCATTTTTAAAATTCCAAAATGTATTTAAGTGCATTCATTACATGTTCAGGCAGCACTACTGATTTTGTGCAGTTTAATCTCTAAATCCCACTACTATATTTTAAAATCTAGACTTTCTGTATTGTGGTATGAACTCTCCAGCATAGCTACATTTTAACCTTAGTGAAAAGATGACTTAATCATCTCATATTTTATCTTGACAATTCCATACTTCAGCTATATATAGTGACTGAAAGAAGTGTCTATGCTTGTAGTGTTGCTTCAAATATTTAATCACCTCAATAATCCTGAAAATAAAAATGTCTTAATATATGAATCATCGAATAATCAGCATTCAACTGTATATATTTATCACATACAGAGGAATATAAAACAATAGGATACATAGAAACTCTCTAAAACATATCAGTTTTTTTGTTATTCTCAGTAAATAGATTCAAAGAAGTTCAATGAAGTAAAGCAAATTGATAAAATATGTGTTGATTAATCATAGCAATATAGTTACATGGTAGATCCATGGTGCCATGCATTATTTGAAATTAATTTACAAAAATTCTAAGTAGAGATAGTGCTGGGTACCTAACTGCATGAAGTTCCCAAAAGCTGGGAAGAGATTTATTTTTATTTTTTTCTTCCTGTTTTACTGATATGCTTTCC
This sequence comes from Neotragus pygmaeus, assembly GCA_006410875.1. NCBI lineage: Eukaryota > Metazoa > Chordata > Mammalia > Artiodactyla > Bovidae > Neotragus > Neotragus pygmaeus. The sequence continues at coordinate 224,830 of SJYV01002345.1, read as the reverse complement.
AGGTGGCACAGTGGTAAAGAATCTACCTGCCAATACAGGAGACTTAGAAGACATAGACTCAATACCTAGGACAGGAAGACCTCCCAAGCAGGAAATGGCAACCCACTCCAGCATTCTTACCTGGGAAACTCCTCAGACAGAGGAACCTGGCGGGTTACAGTCCATGGAGCGTCAAAGATCCAGACATTACAGAGCAACTGAGCATACACAGATACACACACACACACACACACACACACACATACACACTGTATAAGGTGCACAGCATAATGATTTGTTTTATGTACAGCATAAAATGTTTTGCCCATAAAAAGTTTAGTGAACATCCACCATTTCATATAGCTAAAAAATAAAAGAAGAAAAAATATTGTTTTCTTTGTGAAGAGAACTCAGAATTTACCCTCTTAACAACTTTCACAGATAACACAACAGTGTTAATTGTATTTATCATATTGCACATTACATCCCTAGAACTTATTTATCCTATAACCAGAAGTTTGTGTCTTTTGACTACCTTCATCCGTTTCCCCCTCTACTCACCCCCTACCTCTAGTAAACACAAAGCTGATCTTTTTCTATTAGTTTATGTTTGCTTGTTTATTCTTGATGTATAATTGATGTGCAACACCGTGGTAGTTTGTGGTACACAAACATAGTAATTTGATATTTCTATACATTACAAAATGATCACAGTCTAGTTGCCATTTGTCACCATACAAAAATATTACATTATTATTAACTATGTTTCTCTCACTGTATATTTTATCTCTGTGGCTCATTTATTTTGCACTTGGAAGTTTATTCCTCTTTACCTCCCTCACCCATTCGCTCACCTCTTCCAAAAGACAGGAAGGGTTTTCAAAGAAAAGGGAATTACCTTAAGACTCAGATGTAAGATCAGGAGGATTCACATGCTCTTATATAAAGAAAAACTGACCTAAAGAAGAAAGAATACATTCAAATCAATTGAGAAAGTTGGCACAAAAATGAATACTAAAAAAATGAATTGAAATGTTCAAACACCTAGTATGAAAAGCTTGGGAACAAATAAATTTGCATGCTTGATTTTTTTCCTTAGGGTTTCCTGAGGTTGGGTGTGAATTTCATAGTGTCCCAGGGCACCAGAATTCACATTAGTAATACTAATTTTTCATTATCAACTGGAGTTAGTATCTAGAAAGTCACAAGTGAATCTCACTTCATCCTAACAATAAAAACAACCTAGGTAAGCTACAAAATCAGGTGTTTAAAAAATTAGAGAATTGACTATGCAAAGAAACCAAAATGAACTAAAATCCTGAAAGGTATGAGTGCTTGGGCACCTGTTTTCATGGCCAACAAGGGAGAAGTAGAGAAATCTTTCAGAGACAAGAGCAAGATTTGTAGAAGTATGACCAACATTTAATGAACTTTCACGGCAACATGTAGGTCAGTGTGATGAGTGAGAATCACAGAGCACTCGAGCCACCGCGTAAGTCTGCACCCAGCCACCCAATTCTCTTCCAAGTATTCACATAACGGGGTACAGTGAAGCCCAGAGACAGAGCAGGAAAGTTGAGAGAGATACCCCTGGTATCAAGGTACCTGGACCTTTTCCAAAGGTGAAGCAGCTGTACACTGAAGGCTGGGTCTAATGAGGGAATCATGAGAAATTCACAGCGTTTCTCTTAGCTTTTGCCGCCTACACTGCTGCAGCATGCCAAAGGCTGGGGACAGGGCAGGGGAGCAGAGAGAAATCCCTCAGAGAAACTCTGGCCCTACACCACCAGCACTACAGCAGTGCTGAAGCCTAGGAACTGGGCTGCAGGACAGAGAGAGTTCTCCCAAGGAGCAGGCCTGGAGAGCAAAAAGAACTCTCAAATGGCCCAGAAAGATGGAAGGTGGGTGTCAATGAAAAAGAGGGTAGCCAACTCTTACCAGTGCTCAGATCCCAAACCTTGCTAAAGGGAAGCATTTTAAGTCTGTTCTCCAAAGTATGTTAAATCAGGGATTACTTGAATTTAACTAAAGCTGCAAAAATCTGACAGCGGTCAAATATGTATTAGGCTGGTTTAGTCCTCATCACCGATGGCTGACATAAGAAAAGCATACCATTATGGAGACAAATATTATTTACTTTGGTCTCTTATGTGTAAATTGTCATAGAAAGCAATAATAATCATAAGGAATGCAAAGAAATAAGCTATATGATCTTAGATGAAAAGAGGAACTAAACAATTGGAAACAAAACTAGTATTAGCCACAATGCTGGAATTATCTATGACAGCAACTTTTAAATAACTGGGGAAAATATACCTAGTGGAAAAGGTGAACAACATGCACATACAGATGATGGATTTTTGCAGAGAGGTGGGCAATATAAAAATGAAGAAAATTAAAAGTACAACATCAGAAATAGTTTCCCTATGGGATTAACAGAAGACAGGCCACAACAGAAGGAAGAGTCAGTGAATTTGAAAACTTGTCAACAAAAACATATACGAAGTATAAACCAAAGAAGATAAAAAGGCAAAGAACACCTGAGGTCTGTGGAACAATGTCAAATAGTTAGGCAATATATGTGTAATTCAGGTCCCTGAAGAAGAGAAAATAGAAAGTGAGCCAGAACTATTTCAAGAGATTATTGGCAAGATTTTTCCAAACTGATAAACCATATCAACTCACAGACTGACAAAGCTCAACAAACCTCAAGTAGAGTAAATGCAAAGAAAACCATAACTCGTCTCATCATACACAAACTGATGAAAACGAAAACAGCTAAAGAAAAAAGAATCACTACATAGAGATATATTGGTAGCTGACTTCTCATCAGAAAAAATGAGAACCAAGTACAATTTAATGACGTTTTTAAAGTGCTGAAAGAAAAACAAAAATGAACCACCAAATGAAATTCAAAATCAAGTTAAATATTCTTCAAATATCAAGGCAAAAAAAGATATTTTCAGACAAAGAAAAACCAAACAAATTCATTGCTAGCAGACCTGTACTGGGTAGAATGTTAATGTAATTCATCAATACCATACAGAAGTCAGATATACAGGAACCATTAAGGGAACCAGATAGGGTGAAAATATGGGTGATTATAAAACATCTTTTTACTTACATCCAAATTTATTTTTAAATATTTTGAAAAGAATACTGACTTGTTAAACCCATATGCTTCTAGCATATACAAAAATAAAATATATTACAATAAGAGCATGGAATTATACCATTGTACTTTTTAACATTGTCCGGTCTATGTTCGATGTTGGATGCAGGATGCTTGGGGCTGGTGCACGGGGATGACCCAGAGAGACGTTATGGGGTGGGAGGTGGGAGAGGGATTCAGGTTTAGGAGCTCGTGTACACCTGTGGTGGATTCATGTTGATGTATGGCAAAGCCAATAGAGTATTGTAAAGTAAAATAAAGTAAAAAATAATAATAATAATAAAAATTTTAAAAAAGAAGTAATATGAAAAAAAGTTGAAAGTGTTAGTTGCTCAGTCGTGTCTGACTCTTTGAAACCCCATAGACTGTTGCCCACAAGACTCTTCTATCTATGGAATTCTCCAGGCAAGAATACTCGAGTAGGTAGTCATACCCTTCTCAACGGGATCATCCCATTCCAGGGGTTGAACCTGGGTCTCCCGGAGAGCAGGCAGATTCTTTACCATCTGAGCCACGAGAGAATAGGAACAAATATGAAGATGATAGACAACCTCAACCATGAAATATTAAATTAAAAGGAGCTAATCACTCCACACAAAAGGCACATATCATTAAACTAGATTTTTTAAAAATGGATTCAATTATATGCTGTTCCAAGAAACAGAGCTTATATATTAACAAAAATGTTGAAAATAAAAGCATGAAAAGATACAGAATGCCAACATTAAGCACAAGAAAACTACCATGGCTATATCAACAAGGTGGTGATTTTCACTATAACTAAAGATATCTCATAATGATAAAAGAGGGGCCTGATTAAGAAGAACTTTGTTGTTGTTCAGTTGCTAAGTCGAGTCTAACTCTGTGACCCCATGAACTGTAGCACACCAGGCCTCTCTGTCCTTCACTATCACTATCTCCCTGAGTTTGTTCAAACTCATGTCCATTGAGTCCGTGATGCCATCCAACCATCTCATCCTCTGTCGTCCGCTTCTCCTCCTGACCTCAATCGTTCCCAGCACCAGGGTCTTTTCCGCTGAGTCATCTCTTCAATATCAGGTGGCCAAAGTATCAGACCTTCAGCTTCAGCACCATCCCTTTCAAAGAATAATCAGGGTTGGTTTCCTTTAGGATTGACTGGTTTGATATCCTTGCTATCCAAGGGACTCTCAAGAGTGTTCCCCAGCACCACAGTTTGGAAGTGTCAGTTCTTCAGTGCTCAGCTTTCTTTATGGTCCAACTCTCACATCCATACATGACTACTGGAAAAAACATAGCTTTGACTAGATGGACCTTTGTTGACAAAGTAACATCTCTGCTTTTTAATGTGCTGTCTAGGTGTGTCATAGCTATTTTTCCAAGGAGCAATTGCTTAATTTCGTGGCTGCAGTCACCATCTGCATTGACTTTGTAGCCCATGAAAATGAAATCTGACACTATTTCCANGACAAAGTAACATCTCTGCTTTTTAATGTGCTGTCTAGGTGTGTCATAGCTATTTTTCCAAGGAGCAATTGCTTAATTTCGTGGCTGCAGTCACCATCTGCATTGACTTTGTAGCCCATGAAAATGAAATCTGACACTATTTCCACATTTTCCCCATCTATTAGCCATGAAGTGATGGGACCAGATGCCCTTAGTTTTCTGAATGTTGAGTTTTAAGAAGACCTAGCAAACTTAAATTTATAATTACATAAAGACAAACTTTCAAGTATATGAAGCACAAGCTAAATACTAAAGAAAGAAATAGACAAAATTCACACATGGTTTGATATTTTAAGAAACTTTTCTCAGTAGTTGAAAGGACAAGTAGACAAAAAATCAGTATTATGATGGAAGACATGAAAAGAATTGTCAACTTAGTTGTTCTGATTAATATTTGTGGAATTATATCAAACAGTTATAGATATACACTCTTTTTGTAAGCAGACATACAGCGTTCACCAAGAAGGACAATATGCTGGGTTCATAAAACAAGCCTCGAGAAATTTCAAAGGACTGAACTAATAATACAGAATAGTGTTTCTGCCATGATAGTGTTAACTAGAAATTAATAACCATAATAAATCAGAAACATCAGAAAATAGTAAGAAATAAAAACACTTAAATGGCCCATCATCAAGATGTACAACTGATCAGTCTGGCAAACTTTCAGATGTCAACAGGAAACAAGATTGTGGATATATAACTATAGCTTTAAAAGCTTTCAAGGTATATAGCTTTTAAAGCACAGGGAAATGATTAGTCCTTCAAATGTGAAATAGAAATGCTCTTATATCTCTCACAGTCACTGAGAGTTAATTCCTGTTTTTGGAGCTTTGATCAACTGTGATTCATTTCTATCTGGAATGTTTTTGTTTTTTTTAAATTTCTCCCTACTTCTCCCAGTTTATCCTTTGTCTTCAGTAAAATAGTTTAGAGTAATACCAGAATAGTATGGGCAGCAGCTGGTAAATACATTTAGTTCCCAGGAGTCCACAGTGCTCAGTGTTTAGTTACCATTCTGACAACAGAAAGTCTGTAAGGGATGGTTAGGTGCTGGGGATGAATGTTATTAATGTAATCAACTCATGGATATAGGTGTAAATACATATATACACATATTACAGACTATCCTGTAATCTGGTAATTATGCAATGCAGTTCTATTTCAAATTGTGTATGCATGCATGCTAAATTGTAATTTAAATACTGAGAATGTTGGCATAGTTAAAAAATAAGTTCTCAAGTATTAAAACCTTATAACAAAGCAAGACAAAGAAACGTAAAGAATGAAATTTTAAGAACAAATGCCACAGAAAAACCACAATGATTGTTCAGAAGTAAGTGTAGCTGCAGGAAACTAATGTGCGTAGAAATATTTAACTCTGACCTCTCTTAAGAAGATGTGATGGAAATTGATAAAGTATACAAAAATCAAAAGATTTTGCATCTGATTTTAATACTTGCATCTATAGAATAGTATCTGATCCCAATTATTTTCTGTTAAATTACTAGTAATTATTGGGCCAANAGCTTCAGCATCAGTCCTTCCAATGAACATTCAGGATTGATTTCCTTCAGGATGGACTGGTTTGATCTCCTTGCAGTCCAAGGGACTCTCAAGAGTCTTCTCCAACACCACAGTTCAAAAGCATAAATTCTTCTGAGCTCAGCTTTCTTTGTAGTCCAACTCTCACATCCATACATGACTACTGAAAAAACCATAGCTTTGATTAGACAGATCTTAGCATGGTTATATTCAGCATATATCTTAAAAGTACATATTGAAGGTATAGTTATAATATTGCACTTTATTCTTAAGAACTATTACAAAAGTGCAATGACTTCCAGCTTGAGAAAGCACATTTCCTACATCTGAAGTTATACAGTTTGGCAGGTACTGTTTGAATAAAGATACAATGTATATAATCTAATGTTGAGGCTCTAAAACATTTTAAAATGCATTTTAAGTTTTATTACATTCTAAGTCTAGAATATCACCTAAGAAAATGATTTTTTCTATTCTTCCATAGTCTCTCTCTCTTTTTAATTTTTATTGTGTATTCAAGTATAGTTGATTAACAATGGTATGNAAAACATTTTAAAATGCATTTTAAGTTTTATTACATTCTAAGTCTAGAATATCACCTAAGAAAATGATTTTTTCTATTCTTCCATAGTCTCTCTCTCTTTTTAATTTTTATTGTGTATTCAAGTATAGTTGATTAACAATGGTATGTTAGTTTCAGGTGGTTATGTTATTTTTGGGTGTACAGAAAAGTGATTCAGTTATGTATATACATTTATTTATTCTTTTTTAAGTTAATTTCTCATTTAGGTTATGTGGAATATTGAGCAGAGTTCCCTGTGCTATTAATATATAGCAGATCCTTGTTGGCTTATTGTTGTTGTTCAGTCACTAAGTCGTGTCCTACTCTTTGTGACCCGATGAACTGCGGCACGCCAAGCTTCCCTGTCCTTCACTGTCTCCTGAACTTTGCTCAAACACATGTCCATTGAGTCAGTGATGCCATCCAATCATCTCATCCTCTGTCACCCTCTTCTCCTCTTGCCCTCAATCTTTCCCAGCATCAGTCTTTTCCGATGAGTCGGTTGGTTACCTATTTTAAATATAGCAGTGTGTATATGTCAATAATTTTTAATTCAGAAAATAAACTTATGTGCAAAGATATTCATTGAACATTGCTTTTTGATAATGAAAAGTTGAAAATATCCAAAATATCCTAAAAAGGGAATAATAATTTATTTTAATTGGTATAGTTTTAAACAAAATGGCTAGAAAATATTTTGTTGTGATGTTGCTGAGAAACGCAAGATTAAACTAATATACATATATATAAAACAATCATGAACTTGATAAATATAAAATGATTAGAAAATAATACATTTGAATGTTAACAGTGTTCTTTAGATTGAGTTATTTTTTTCTTTTCTTTTAAATTTCTATATTAACTGTATTTCTATAATTGTATAACATTCAAAATTTAAAATAACTTTAAAATCTTATTATTAAAGAATAGTCAAAACACTATTTTTAAAATTCATTTAATAAAATTTATTTTTCAAATTTCTCATATTTCCAATAAATTAATATGCATAACTACTCATTTGATCAATGTATAGTGAACACATTCTGTATATGAGACAGGATATTAGATGTTTGGGACACAAAGTGCCAGGATTTGAAATATGAATCTCTCCTATGTTATTTTTTAAATAATGAAAAATATTATTAACAAGATAATCATGCATATTATGGACATTTTATTATGAGAATTATTAAAATATACTATTTTTCTCTATATATTAGGTATTAAAAATACATACAAAATTCACAGTAAAATATCACTAAAATGTATTAGCTATGATTAAGTCCCAAATGATATTTTAGAAGTAAGCCAGCCTAAAAGTTAGTAATAAAAAGCATGCTTATACTACCTCTTCCCCCCAATAAAAAGAACCAAACTAAAAAATACAAAGAATTTAAGAAACAAAAAGATAACAAACTAAAATGTACCTTGGAGTTTAATCCATCAATGAACTTCTTTTACCATCTATATTCACTCATCAGGTGATTTTATCCAGTTCAGAGGATTAAATACCATCTTTAGGCTTGTGTCTCTAAATCTTATATATCTGGTCTAGATTACTCCCTTGAATTTCAGACATCTATCCAACTAGCTCTTCACTCTCTTCACTTGGATATCCAGTCGACACCACAGACCTAACATATTTAAAACTTGCTTCCTAAGAGTTTCCACTGTTTCTCTTATAGCCTTTAGTTTTCTTTTCTCAGAGGCTTGGGCCCAAATCTTGATGGTCTATCTTATCTTTTATTTTATTTTATTTTCCTTTCACACTCATATGTGATATTTGAACAAATCCTATTGGCTCTGCTTTAAGAATATTTCAAGAATCTGGCCAATTCTGTCTGCCTCCACTGCCACCACCCGTGTCTCACCTGAATTACGATCTCCCGACTTCTGTCATTAGTTTCTCCTCCTCCCATTTTCAGAACAAGAGAAGAGATTGTTATCCTGCTGTACCTGGGTTCTTTTCCTTAATAGCCACAAGGCTTATCCCAACTCTTCCTTTCGATCTCCCTTCAAATGCCCCCTTTCTCAATGAGTCCTCCTCTGGCCACCCTGGCCATAATTGCAAACCCCACCTCCCACACTGAAATCCCCTAATCTGCCTCCCTGCTTTGTTTTTCTAACCAGCACTTTAATTATTCTAATATCTTACACCCTCCTCTCCAATATAAGCTTCACGAGGGCAGATATATTTGTCTGTTTTGTTCATTGCCACATCTTCAGTGCCAAGGAGAGATGCTTGACACATAGCTGATACACAGCAAATATTTCTTAAATTGATAAATGAATGCCCCATGGAATGATGGTGCTAACTTGGGTAGAAATCTGAGTAGAGGCAAAAAAGGGAATAAAGATAAAATCTTGCTTGTTTAAGAACTGGGAAAAGTAGCTGAGTTATTTCTCCCATCAAGTAAAATAATAGATGGTGAAAATAAGTTAAAATTGGCCAATTTGTGTTGTTTCACATTCTCAGCCAACCAGCCTCATTATAAACTCTGACTGAAGGGCAGAGGACATAATGAGAAACGCTGGGCTGGATGAAACACAAGCTGGAATCAAGATTGCTGGGAGAAATATCAGATATGCAGACGACCCCACTCATGGCAGAAAGCAAAGAACTAAGGAGCCTCTTGATGAAAGTGAAAGAGGAGAGTGAAAAAGTTGGCTTAAAACTCAACATTCAGAAAACTAAGATCATGGCATTTGGTCCCATCACTTCATGGCAAATCGATGGGGAAATAGTGGAAACAGTAAGAGACTTTGTTATTTGGGGCTCCAAAATCACTGCAGATGGTGACTATAGCCATGAAATTAAAAGACGCTTGCTTTTTGGAAGAAAAGTTATGACCAACCTAGACAGCATATTGGGAGAAGGCAATGGCAGCCCACTCCAGTACTCTTGCCTGGAAAATCCCATGGGCGGAGGAGCCTGGTAGGCTGCAGTCCATGGGGTCGCAAAGAGTCGGACATGACTGAGCAACTTCACTTTCACTTTTCACTTTCATGCATTGGAGAAGGAAATGGCAACCCACTCCAGTGTTCTTGCCTGGAGAATCCCAGGGACATGGGAGCCTGGTGGGCTGCC